>JAREIK010003433.1:129200-189009 GCA_029783825.1 Sapria himalayana
ATATGTCTATCTGTCTATCTTTATATTTGCCAATCTATCTATCTATCTATATGTTAATATGTCTATCTATCTATCTATCTGTGTATTTGTTTTTGTCTTTCTTTCAATTTGTCTATTTGCTTATTTCTAACTATTTATCTCTCTAACCATCAATCAATCTATCTGTCTATTTATCTATCTATCTTTGTATCTGTATATCTGTCTATCTTTTTATCTATCTATCTATCTAACTACGTATGTATTATTTATATATATCTCTATATCTATCTAAATGTCTATCTATCTATTTGTCAATATGACTATCCATCTGTCTATCTATCTTTCTTTCTTTCTGTTTGTCTCTCTATTATCTGTCTATTTGTCTATCTATCTGTCTATCTATCTAGCTATCTATATATCTATCTTTCTCACTATCTTTATTTCGATCTGTCTATCTATCTATCTATCTATCTATCTCTTTATATATCTATTTATCTATCTATCTGTTTATCTATCAATTTGTCAATTTGTTAATATATCTATATATCTATCTCTCTATCTATATCTCTATCTATATATTTATCTATATATCTATGTATATTTATGTCCGTCTATCTACTTATATATCTATTTATATATTAATTTATCTATCTATCTATCTATCTATTTGTCTATCTATCTAACTGTCAATTTGTATATATTTCTATCTACCTATCTGTGTATCTGCATATCCGTCAATCAATCAATCTATCTATCTATATTTCCATCTTTCTATCTATATATATATATTCATATATCTATCTATATATCTTTATGTGTATCTATCTATCTGTTTATATGACTATCTATCTATTTATCCATCTATTTGTCTATGTATTTATATATCTATCTGTCTGTCTATGTGTCTATTTGTTTATTTGCCTATCTGTCTATTTGTATATCTGTCTATCTGCCTATATGCCTATTTGCATATCTTTCAATCAATCAATCTAGCTATTTATCTTTCTTTCTTTCTTTTTGTCTATATATATATATATATGTCTATCTATATATCTGTTTATATGTATATTTATCTATTTGTCTATCAATCTTTTTGCCTATTTGTCTATGTGTCTATCTCTATATCTTTTATCTGTGTATATATCTATGTATCTGTCTATCTTTATATCTGTTTATATATTGATATGTCTATCTATCTAATGGTCTATGTGACTTTTTGTCTATCTGTCTATCTTTCTATCTATCTTTCTGCCTATCTATGATTCTATCAAAAAGACTATATGTTTATGCTTCTATCTGTCAATCTATCAATCAATCAATCTATCTATCTATTTGTCTATCAGTGTATTTGATTATTTATATCTTTTTATCTTTATATATGGGTTTCTTCCTATATAGAAATATGTTAATAAGTATATATGTCTATATGTGTATCTGTCAATCTATCAAACTATCTATGTACTTGTCTTTCAATCTATCTATCTCTTTATATGTCGATATGGGTATATGTCTATCTCTCTATATGTCTATATGTTTATATATATATCTATCTATTTATCTATCTATATGTCTGTCTATGTGTCTATTTGCCAATATGTATTGCTGTATATCTCTTGATCTATCTATTTGTTTATATGTCTATCTGTCTATGTGTCTATCTATCTATCAGTATAATTATCTTTGTCTATTTATCTATCTATCAGTCTGTCTATCTATCTATTTGTCTATCTATGTATCTTTCAATTAATCAATCTGTCTCTCTTTCAATTTATCTATATGTCTATCTATCTATCTTGCTAGCTATTTATTTTTCTATTTATCTATCATGAATCTACCTATGTGTCTATCTATCTATCTATCTTTCTATCTTTCTATCTGTCTATCTGTCTATCTATCTATCGATCTATCTGTCTATCTCTCTATCTATCTATCTATATGTGTATCTTTCTATCTATCTATCTATCCTTCTGTCTATTCTCTATGTCCCTTTGTGTCTCTGTTTCTATCTTCTATCTATCTATCTTCCTATCTATCTATTTATCTCTCTGTATGTCTATCTGCCTACTTGTCTATCTATCTATTTATTTGTCTATCTATTTATTTATATATTTGTCTTCTATATATATGTATAGCTATCTATCTATATATCTATCTCTCTCTCTTTCTTTATTTCTATTTGTATGTCTATCTTTTTATTTGTCTAAAAGTTTATCTGTCTATTTGTCTATCAGTCTATCTATCGATGGATCTGTCTATCTACCTATCTCTTTTTCTATCTATCAGTCTATCTGTCTATCAATCAAACTATACATCCATCTATCTATCTGTCTACATGTCTATCTATCTATTTTTCTATCTGTCTATCTTTCTATATTTCTATCAGTCAATTTGTTTATTTGTCTATGTGTTTGTCTATATATGTATCTATCTATCTATTTATCTATCTAGCTTTCTGTTTATCAGTCTATCTATCTTTCTATCCATTTATCTATCTATCTATCCATCTATCTGGCTATCAACCTATCTATCTACTTGTCTATATATCTATATGTCTATCTATCATTTATATATTTGTCTAGCTATCTATCTATCAATTTATCTATATATCTTTCTATCTTTCTATCTATCTATATATTTATCTGTTTATATGTCCATCTATCTATTTGTCTATCTATCTGTCTATCTAACTATATGTATGTCTGTCTATCTGTCTATTTATCTATCTATGTGTGTCTATCTATCTATCTATCTGTGTCTATCTATCTATCTGTGTATCTATCTATATATCTGTATATATATATATATATATATATATATATATATATATATATATATCTGCCTATCTGCATATCTACCTATGTGTCAATCAATATAGCTTTCTATCAGTCTATCTACATATATATATATATATGTATATGTATATCGATATGCCTATCTGTCTATTTGCCTATCCGTCTTTCCATCTTTATGTTTATTTGCCTATTTGTTTATCTATCTATTTTTATATTTATCAAATAATCAATTTAATTATCTATCTATCTATGTGAGTATCGATCGATTTATCTATCTATCTATATGTCTATCTCTCTATCTATCTATCTATCTATCTGTCTATTAGTCTTTCTACATATTTGTAAATATGTCTATAAGTGTATATGTCTATGTGTCTATCTAGCAATCTATCAATCTGTCTAACAATCTATCTACCTACCTTTCAATCTGTATATCTTTTTATATGTGTATCTATCTATCTATCTCTCTATCTGTGTATATGTCTATATGTATATTTGTCTATGTAACTTTTTGCATATCTGTCTATCTATCTATTTGTCTATCTGTGTGTACATATATAGATATATATATATATATATATATATATATATCTATTTATGTCTATCGGTGTATCTATCTATCTGTCTATCTATCTCTTTTTCTATGTGTCTGATTCTCCTTTTGACTATTAGCCAATTTGTCTATCTATTTGTATGTCAATCTATCTTTCTGCCTATCTATCTATCAACATATCTATTTATTTAACTATCTATCTTTCTATTTATCTCTATAAATGTATATCTATCTATCTTTATATCTATCAATCTATCTATTTATCTATTTGTCTGTCTATGTGTCTATCAGTCTATCTATCTATATGTATTTCTTTCTCTTTGTCTATGTGTCTATTAGGCTTTCTACCTATCTATACATATGGTTATAAGTTTATATGTCTATGTATATATATATATATATCAATCTATCAATCTATCAATCTGTCTAACTATCTAACTACCTACCTTTCAATCTGTATATTTATCTATATGTCTATCTATCTATATGTCTATATGTCTATATGTCTATATCTATATGTGTCTATTTATCTATTTGTCTATTTTCCTATCTATCTATCTTTATATGTATCTATATATCTATTTATATGTCTATCTATCTATATATGTATATGTCTATTTTCTAACTATATATCTATCTATCTATCCATCTATCTATCTATTTATCAATCAATCTGTCTACCTATCTATCTGTCAATTTGTCAATCTATCGATCTGTCTGTCTATCTGTCTATCTATCTATCAGTCTATCAGTCTATCTGTCCATCTGTCTATCTGTCTATCTGTCGAACAGCCTATCTACCTATCTACCTATATATATATAAACATATATATATATATATATATATATATATATCTCTCTCTCTCTCTCTCTCTCTATTTATCTATCTATTTGTCAATCTATCTATCTATCTACATATCTATCTGTTAGTATATCTATCTATATGTCTATATATATATCTGACTTTCTGTCTATATATAAATATGTGTATATGTAATTCTATCTATTTGTGTATATGTTTATACGTCTATCTGTATAACTATCTATCTATCTTTGTATCTATCTATCTGTCTGTCTATTTTTATATCTATTTATATGTCTGACTATCAATCTATATATCTATAAATCTATCTAACTATCTATTTTATATCTTTATGTCTATCACTTTTACTATCTATATTATATCTTTATATCTATATTATATCTTTATATCTATATTATATCTTTATATCTATATTATATCTTTATGTCTATCTATTTTACTATCAATCTATATATTTATCTATCTTTCTATCTATCTATCCATTTGTCTATCTATCTATCTGTCTATCTATATATCATTCTATCTATGTATCTATCAATCTATCTGTCTATTTGTCTAGATTACTATTAATATTTCTGTCTCTCTGTATATTTGTCTGTGTCTATCTATCGATCTATCTATTTAGCTGTCTATCTGTCTATTTATCTATCTATCTATCTATCTATCTAGATGTCTTTCTCTTTATCTGAGTTTCTATCTATTTGTCAATGTGTCTGTCTACCTATCTATAAATCTATATAAAAGTCAATATGTGTATGTGTCTATCTGTCAATCTATCAATCTATCTAACTATCTAACTTTCTAACATTCTATCTATCAACTTTCTATATGTCTATCTATTTATCTATTTATCTGTCTATTTGTCTATTTGTCAATTTGTCTATATGTCTATATGTCTATCTGTCTATCAGACTATCATTTGTCTATCTATCTATCTATGTGTCTGTTTAACAATCTATCTACCTATATGCCTATCTGCCTATCTTCCTATCAGCCTATCTATATATCTATATATCTGTCTATCTATCCAAATGATAATCTAGCTATCTATCTATCTATTTATCTGTTTACCTATATATCTGACTATTTGTCAATTTGTGTGTCGATTTATCAATCTATCTATCTATTAGTCTGTCTATCTATCTATTTGTTGATATGACATTCAATCTATCTATAAATCTAACTATACATCTATCTATCTATCTATCTGTGTATATGTCTATATGTATATATGTATAACTATTAATCTACCTGTTTATCTATCTTTCTATCTATCTATTTATCTTTGTTTATATCTATCTATCTGTCTAACTATCAAATCTATATATATCTATCAATCTATCAATCTGTTTTCCTATCTGTCCAACTTTCAAAATGTATTTCTATCTATCTATCTTTTTATATGTCTATCTAATTATCTATCTGTCTATCTATCTATCTGCCAATCTATCTATCTGTTTATCTATCTATATATCTATCTGTCAGTCAGTCTGTCTATGTCTCTATCTACTTATCTTTCTTTCTATTTATCTATCTATCTATCTATCCATCTATCTATATATATGTCTATCTGTGAATATGTGAATCTATCTATCTATCTATTTATATATTTGTCTATCTGTCTATTTATCGATATGTCTACCAATATATCTGTCTATCTGTCAATCTGTATATATTTTTATCTATCTATGTATCTATCTGTCTATCTAACTATCTATATGTCTATTTATCTATCTATATATATGTCAATCTATAAATCTATTTATATGTTTATCTATCTATATGTGTATATGTCTATATATCAATCTATATCACTATCTATCTATCTGTGTATCTATCTATCTGTCTGTCTATCTGTGTATCTATCTATCTGTCTATCTATCATTTTTTCGATCTATTTGTCTATCTATTTATCTATATATCTATTTATCTTTCTATTTGTCTGTTTATCTATCAATCCGTCTATCTATATATCTTTCTATTTGTATATCTATGTAACTGTCTATTTCTTTATCTATCTATCTATCTGTCTATCTATCTATCTATCTAAATGTCTATTTATCTATCTGTCTATCTATCTAAATGTCTATTTGTTTATCTATCTATCTATCTATCTGTGTCTATGTGCCTATGTGTCTATCTGCCTATCTGTCTAATTATCAATCTATTTATTTGTCTTTTATCTATCTATCTAGAGATCTATCTATCTATCTTTATTTATTTCTTTCTTTCTACCAGCCTATCAGTCTACATGTCTATCTATCTATTTTTCACTTTGTTTATTTGTCTAAATGCCTATCTATCTATCTATTTATCTATCTATCTATTTATCTATCTATTTATTTATCTATCTATGTGTCTATCTATCTATTTATTTATCTATTTATTTGTCTATCAATCTCTCTATCTTTCATCTATTTAATTATCTGCATATCTATCTATTTATCTATCTATATCTTATATCTATCTATTTGACTATATGCCTATTTGCCTATCTATCTATCTATCTATCTTTTTGTCTATCTATCTTTCTATCTATTTATATATCTATCTATGTATATTTCTATTTGTGTATCTATCTATCTACCTATCTGTCTATCTATTTATATATCTATCTATCTTTATATCTGTCTATCTATCTATCTTTAAATCTATCTATCTATGTGTCTATATGTCTATATTTCTATCTGCTAATATGTCTATTTGTCTATCTGTCTATCTATCTTTCTTTCTATCTGACTATTTTCAATATGTCTATTTGTCTATCTATCTTTTCTATTTATCTATAAATTTATCTATAAGCCTATATGTAAATGTTTTTATATGTTTAATCGAACAATATGTCTAACTATCTATCTACCTATCTTTCTATCTTTCTATCTATTAATATGTATATCAATTTATCTATCTATCTACCAACCTATCTAACTATCTTTTTACCTATCTATCTTTCTATATATCTGTCTATTTATTTATATGTTAATCTTTCTATCTATCTATCTTTCTGTCTATCTATCTATATATCTATATATATGTCGATTTGTATATTTTTCTATCTATTTATTAATCTATCTATTTATTTGTCAATCTTTCTATTTATCTCTCTCTCTCTATGTCTATCGATCTATCATTCAAACTATCTAAGTGTTTATATATATATGTGTCTATTTTTCTATCTATCTATCTATCTATCTATATTGTTTATCTATATATATCTTTATGTGTCTATCTATCTAATTATCTACCTGTCTATTTGTTTATTTATTTATATGTCTATCTGTTTGTCTGTCTATATGTCTATCTATCTATCTTTCTATTTATGTATTAGTAGATGTTTTTATCTGTCTATATGTCTATCTATCTATTTGTCTATATGTCTATATGTCTATATATGTATATGTATATTTGTTTATCTATCTATCTCTCGATCTGTCTATCTGTCTATTTGTGTACATAACTATTTATATATCTATCTATCTATTTATCTATCTTCACTCTATATTTCTATCTCTCTATATGACTATCTGTCTAACTATCTTCTATGTATCAGTCTATGAATCTATCTAGCTAATTATCTATCATCCTATCTATCTATTTGTCTATCTTTCTATCTATCTATCTAGCTATCTGTCTATCTTATTACCATCTATTTGTCGGTGTCTTCTATCTATCTATCTAACTATTTATTTGTCTGTCTATCTATCTATTTTTCTATCTATCTGTATATCTTTATATATATATATATATATATATATATATCTATTTGTCTATTAGTTTATGTGTCTATCTACTTATATAACTAACTATCTATCTATCTGATTATCTGACTATCTGTCAATTTGTCTATTTGTATATTTGTCTATCTATCTATATGTCTATCTGACGCTCTAAATATCTTTCTATTTGTAAATCTATCAACCTCTCATTATGTTTATCTGTGTATTTGTCTATCTATATATCTATTTATCTATATATCTCATTAACTGACTATTTGTTTATTTATTTATTTGTCTATTTGTCTATCAATTTATAAGTCTATCTATATATTTGTCTCTCTTGATATATACATATCTATCTATCAGTCTATCAATATATTAGTAAATCTTTTTATCTATCTATCTCTCAATCATCTTATCTGCCTAATTATTAATATGTCTATATGTCCTTTTGTCAATCTATAAATATATCTATTATTCTATTTTTCTTTCTGTCTATCTTTAAATCTTCTATCTATCTATTTTTGTCAATATGTCTATCTCACAATCTATCCATATGTTTATTTTTTTCTATCTGTCAACTGTCTATATGTATATCTTTCTTTCTGTTTATTAATCTACTATCTATGTATCTATCTGTCTATATGTTTATCTGTCAATCTGTCTAACATCTATCTCTCTATCTATCTATTTTTTGTCTATCTATCTATCTGCCTATTTGTATATATGTCTATCTATCTATCTATCTAAATGGAATATCTATCTTTTTATTGGATTATCTCTTTATATATCTGCTTGAAAATCTATTTATCTATCAATGAGTTATCTTTCTATTTGTCTATTTGTTTATATGTCAATCTCTTTATCTATCTATCTATCGATCTATATGTCTATCTATCTATCTATCTATCTATTTGTCTATCTGTCTATCTGACTATCTATGTATATATCTATCTATCAGTCTATTTGTCTTTATGCCTATATGTCTATATGTCTATCTATCTATCTATCTATCTATCTGTCTATCTGTCTATTTCTCTATATATCTATCTATTTATCAAAATGTTTAACTACCTTTTTGTCTATATGTCTATCGATCTGTTTGACTATCTATTTATTAGTGTATCTGTCAATCTGTCTATCTATCTATAAGGTTTAGTTTTCTGTCTATCTTTAAGGTTTATCTGTCTATCTCACTATCTGTCTATTTATCTCTATAATTATTGGTTTATCTATTTATCTATCTACTTATCTATCTGTTTATCTATCTATCTGTTTATCTATCTATCTTACAATCTTTCTATCTATATATTTTTATATGTCTATCTGTCTATCTTTCTAAAGGTCTATCTGTCTATTTATCTATCTATTTGTGTATCTGTTTATATATCATCTATCTCTCTAAATTCTATCAATATGTGTCTATCCTTTCTCTTCTTATCTATATATCTACTCTCTCTATATTTTTATTTATCTATTTGTGTCTATTTTTCTTTCTGTATATTTCTATATCTGCCTCTCTATCTTTATTTTTGTTTGATTGTTTATTTGTATTTCTATCTGTCTTTATGTCTTTCTATTTGTCCATCTATCTATCTATCTATCTACCATTTTGTCTATCTATCTATATGATTTCTATCTATGTGTCTATCTATCTATCTATTTAATAATCTGTTTATCTGTCTATTTGTCTATCTGTCTATTTGACTATCTATCTATCCATTTGTCTATCTATCTATTTATATATCTATCTTATATCTATCTATCTATTGATCATTCGATATATCAATCTATCTATATGTATATCTTTCTATCTATCTATATGTCTATATATCTATATATCTATCTATATGATTTATATATATATATATATATATATATATATATATATATATATATCTATTTGTCTTCTATCAATAATTCTATTAGTCTATATGTCATTATGTCTATCTGGCTATCTAACTATCTAATTATCTGTCTATCTGTCTTGTATCTATTTGTCTATCTATCTATTTGTCTACCTTTTATATTTCTATCTATCTACCTGACTTTATGTATATATGTCTATATGACTATCTTATCTTTGTATTTGTCCAGTAGTCTATCAGTATATCTATCTATATGTCTAACTGTTAATTAGCCTATAAGTCTATATGTATATCTGTCAATCTATCAATCTATCACTCTTTTTATTTGTTTATCTATCTATCTATCTATTTATCTATCTATCGATCTATCTGACTATCTATAGATCTATATATCTATCTTCTATAAGTCTGCCTATTTGTCTATCAAATTATCACCTCACTAATAAATTTTAGAATTTTATAAATTATAAATTATATAAAATAATATGAAACTTTATGGCTTTAAAATTATTTCATATTATCTTAATAAATAGTAATATGAATTCTTAAAAATTTATAAACTTAATATATATATATTTTTACATTTTGTAACATAGAGATTATTTATAATTTTTAGGAAAGTATCTTGAAGACCAATACTCTTTTCATGTGTGCCTTGCTATATTAAGTTTATATATGTTGTATCCATTTGAGTTTTTTTTTCTATTTGGAAGGCTAAACTTTATTTTTTTGAAATTGTTTATATATTTATTGTTTAATAAATTTGATAATTAAAAATTGAAAGGTATTTGTTTTTCATGTGTGTCTTGCTTCACGCAGATTAATTTGTTAAAAATATTTTATTAAGTAAAAAAAATAGATGTGTCTTAATGTTTTATATATATTTATTGTATATTAGATGTTTTGATAATTTAAAATTAAAACATTAATGGAATTTTAAAACCTAATAAAACTTAATAAACTTAATAGATAGAGATTGCAACTAGTCTTTAACATAATAAACTTAATAAACATAAAAAACTCTAATAAATTATAAATGTTCCAGAGAGAATCAGAATCACACCAAAGCTCGCAAGTTGATGAATCAAGAAGTAGCAGGCATGGGGGTCACTAGTTGACCCGCTTGCTTGGCCTAGATGCCTCATCCTCTAGATTCCTAGGGGCTTTTTGGTTTTTCCTACCAATACATAAAAGATAGGGAGGACTTGACCTTTTGTTTATTATCTTGTGCACGATTTTGCTCACAAATGTCTCTCTTCATGCCAACTACCAGCACACCAGTGCCCATGTTTTGCTAACTGAACCGACGTCCGGATCGGTTCACTATTTCATATTTAATGTTGTCACCATTTCTGGCATGCGTCGAAGGAATATGATGATCACTTGTGATTGTTCTTCAACAATCGATCATTTGGATTCCATGATGATTTTGGAACAATGCTTTGGTGAACCAAATGCGGAGATTTGTTTAGAGCCTAGCACGTGAGGCGATCGATGTGCTACTATGAGGATGAAACATGGTTTCCGTACTGTGACTTTGGAGAAAGGGAAATATTGATATGCCACCGAAGAAATAGAAGTATTTGTCAGAGGTTTTGCTTTTTATTTATTTATGAAATTAGTGATCTTTGATTTTTAATATAAATTGCATGTTTAGTGATCCTTGTTGTGGCTAATGTTTAGTTTAGGAATTAATTTGACAATTACGGATGAATGTGCTGGGATTTTGTTTTAATTCTGCTGCCTCTGTCTTTTTATGTTGGTTACAAATAATGGCTATCTACCAAATCACTTCTTAATGAACATATAGATCCATGGAATCTGAATATATGTTTATATCCAATAATGTTCATAATCTTTAATTATAATCACATTTCTTGAATTTTTGTGGCCTATTAACTTATTATGTTGTGCCAAACATAACATAAAATGGTTCCCAAGCAATGTCATGCCAGCACGGCAACATTGTAGATCAGCCCAACATGACCTAACAAAATGCCATTCCTAACCTAGGGGTGTTGGATGATGCATGCTTTGGTAAGCATGCAGTAACAAAGCACTTCCATTTACACTAGCCACTACATTGCCCAGTTATATGGCCCAACCTACTACCAACAAGTATGGCTCAATCATTTTAAATGGCTAATTTTTTTAGAAAATCAATTGTGCCTATGCCACTTGTTGTTCTAAAATACTAGGATTGCTGGCGATTCCGAGCACGGGATGAGGCAAGATGGGTGTAGACCCAATATGATGCAAGTTGTGCCCGAGCTGCCCAATTAACTTTTTACATCTAAAATAACTCAACTAAGAAATATTGTGAATGCATATGTTTAGTATATATTTTTAGATTGTAATCATCAATTATTTCAATCTTAATCTCCTCTTGAGGAGTATCACATCTTGTCCTTTGTGTGACACTCTCATATGAAGACTCCATCTCACTCATACCACTAGGAGCCTCATCAAATTCTAGGCCAGTAGAGGTGCTATGAGATGTCTCACCACTTCCTCGAGATCAACTAATATTATAGTATTGGGTTCAAGAACATATTCATCACCACTCTAAGGAATAACAATGGAATTGATATATATCTTATCAATCCTTGTCTAAATATAAGTTTTTATAAAATCAAGTCATTGAAAAAAATAATATCAAAGTACACAATTATATATGAAAGATCTTATCATTTGTAACCATAATAATTCTCATTGTCTATGATGCATAATATCTATATCATATTTAAATACAAGAGTATCCAAAAAGAAAACAATTAATTACACATGTAACTATCTTATATCTACTGTGAAAGATCATGAACAAGAAGAAATATACATAAAAATTTAGAGTGAAAGATGAAAAAAAATTTATCTAATATGCATAAAATAATATGCGATGTGACTTAAAAAATATAGTCAAAATATTAGAAATTAAAATAACTACTCCCCATTACCATATATAAATGTTAATATATAATTAAAATATCTTTATCATTTTAATCAAATATTTATTTTTCTTCTGATATACCTAATTTTAGGTAGGAGTTTTTTTTATCAAAAAGTCTCTCTACTAGTATAAAGACCATTAACAAAATAAAAATGCCTAAAAATTTTGAATGCAAGTTTGTAAAAATCTTTTTTCAAGATATATAAGCTAACATGGAATATTAATTGAAAACATTTCTCAAAAGATTATTATCACTACTCCCTATGAAAATTTAGAAATACTTTTATGTATTATAAATATTCTGAATATTTCAACCAAATATTTGTATTTCATCACCCATACCTCGTTTTACATAGGACTATCAGTACAAATATCTAGTAAATTATTCAAAATTTTTCAAAAAAATTTAAAAAATATATAAAAAATTTAAAATAAAATACTATTTTTTAACATTTTAATAGTAAATCAAATTATATTTTCATAGTTTAATAAAAATTTATAAAAATTTACACAAATTGAGATGTTTCTTATAAAAAAATACAATCAAGACTATTTAGTAAAACTTTAAATAAAAATAATAAAATATTTAAAATAATAGTATATGATAAACCTTACAAAATTTCTAATTATTAAAATAAACCATATATAATTGATGCTTAACTAACACACTCATGACATATTAGAAATGAAGTTTTAGAATTTTTTCTAACATACATAATAATCAATAAAATTAAATCTCTCATGTATTTTTTTTCAGAATTTTTACATTATACAATAATAAATGTTCAATTTGAGATTGTGTAATAAATGAGTTAATAATAACCAACTGCCTAGAAGAGCTTCTGAGACTAAATAAGATTATATGGAATGTATCTTGCTTAATTTCGCTGAAAGTTATATGCATGATCTATGAATCATGCACATAAAAATCAAAATGAGAAAACATACATTATTAATTTGTTGTTTAATAAAATAACTAACTAAAAAAATTATAATAATACTAAAATATTAAAATAATATGTATCAAAAAAAATAGACCAAATAGTAAATTACTGATTGTACAATTACATTTTAGTCAAGATAATATCAAATGATTCAGATTAAAAAAAATAAAACTAATTACTTATGATATGAATGTTACCATGTATATCTCTGATACAAAAATTTAGATTAAGAAAGAAAATTAAAAATAATAGAAATATTCATATAATAAGTATCCCAATTAAATCTAGTAGCACATATGAAAAAAAATATCTAAGATACTTATCATGAGTATGCATAACAAGGCCATAGATGTATACATATGAAATTCTATTTGAATAAATATGAAAGTCTAATTCACATACACTGAACCAGAACATATCCTTCATAACTCATAATATAATGCCCAAGATATTAAGAATGTAATGCAACAACATATATCCTATATGGAATCATAGTTAGTGGCATTAATACGACATATAGGATTTCGAGATCTCACTGAGAAATCTCGTAGGAGAGGCTAGCAAAAATTAATCATCTAATTATGAGGATGATTTTGTATAATAATTATTTCTGAACATTTTTGATTTTTTTGTATGTCTAGCAAATAATGATGAGATTTTTTTTGAGGTTTCAATTTTTTTTATTTTGTTTTTGTTCTTTGCTTTGCTGATTAACCTAATAATGAATCGTTCCAGGACATCTGATGTGAGATGCACGAAAAAATTCAGATTCAAAGCCTTCAGACATTGTCATGGTCCTTCCTATGCAATCATCCCATCTTTCCCAATTTATGCTAGATCAAATGGAGGCCGAGCTTCTATTATCTTCATTAATCCAGAAATATTTTTTTTGCACTCTCTTTCTCTCTAAACATCATTTCTGGACATCTTATAGATATTTATGGAAGTTGTATACTTATCAACTCAGATTTATGTTTGTTCATGTCTATAATTACTATTTTTATATATCTGTGAATATCTTTGTGTATATCTGAATATTTTGGGTAGAGTTTTAGCATATAATAGGTATGTAAAATTATTGGCTGGTCCTCCTAGTGCCGGGAACAGCACCTTAGCTTCTGAAGCTGTGAGATGAACGAATAAATTCTAGTCCCACACAAATGCAGGTTTGTTCTTGACACTCTTATTTTGTGTAGATCTACGTCCTCCTGTGTATTGCATTTTTTTTTCTCATTTATTTTCTTTGTTTCTTTCAGGTTTTCTTACTTCGGTGGATTCCTGTATGAACCTACAGGTTTGCAAAAATTCAATACCACACATCTAGTTGTCATTTTAACTTCTATTTCTTTTTTATTTGTTACTTTCTAACTTTTTTATAATTAATCATGGACTGATGCATGAAGCTTGGAAACACAAAAGAATATATTGATGGGTAGTTCATTGGAAATCTTGGAGTAATCTTGATTCGGTTAATTTAAAAATAAGCTCATGATTATCTAGTTGTGTGAAATTTCTAGCAAATAACAATTGGTGTTGCATGCTCTAGTTTATCTATTTATCAGTGGCATGGTGTTGTGTTATTGATTGCTTTGTAAATGTACTATGTTATTCTCCATTCGTGGGTGTACCATTGTTCTCTATCTGCTTGGAGTACTAGAGGACAAAGAAGTAGAAGATGTTGACCATGCCTGAAAGACATATATGTGTGTTTTTTAAGCCCAAGATTATTTTCTTCTTTGTCTTTGATGATATGTGTATTTGCATGAAAGTATATGTGTATATATTTATTATTAGACATGTATATATTTTCACACATACATACCTATTTACACACACACACACACATGTTTGAATATATAATTGCGCGGGCTGGTATGGTCATCATCATGCATTGCTTACCGATGCAGGTCATAAAAGCCATGGATATTATACATTTCCCAAAGTTGTGGCATGAAGATATTTCTGGTCCAAGCCAGCCAGGCAGACAGAGGTTGGTCTTAAATCTCTTAGTAATTGTGTAGATATGCAATTTTCACATGGTAAAAAACGTATGAATGAGGAAATAAGTTTTATTGCTGTAGGTTCTGTAATGATTAGTTCTAATTGTACTAGGTTTTAGAATGATGATGATGATGATGCTTGTGTAGTGTCATGTAATTTTATTAGATTTCATAAAACTATATTCAATTGGAAGGAAATATGTAACATAACCCAAATTTTACAGGCCGTGAGTGCCATGAGAAATATCGGGTCCTATTTTGGGAGAAGCAGCTCGTTGCCTCATCAAAAATTCGCTCAATTTGAAAATGAGTGGTTGGTAGGGAAGTTCAACGGTCGAGCATCATTGCCCACCAAACTTTTATTATCAGCGGTAGCAATGGCAGCAACAGCGGGGGTGACATCAGTAATAGTAGTGGCAATGGTGGCACCGACAGCAATGGAGGCAGCGACGGTAAAGGAGGTAGTGGTGGTATTGGTGACAATGACATTAGTGGTAGTAGTTGTGGCAGCAACGACAACGACGATAGCAGCAGTGGCAATAGCGGTAGCAGTGATAGTGGCAGGGGTAGGAGTGGCATTGGTAGTTGCAGCTATGGTAGGAGTGGCAGTGGCAGGGGCAACAGCATCACCAACAATAGCAGCGACAACATCAATAGCACAGTAGTGGTAGCAATGGCAGCGGTAGCAATAGAGGTAGTGGCGGTAGTGGTGGTAGCGGCGGTAATAGTGGCAGTAGCGGTAGCAGCGGCAGCAGCTTACATGGTGGAAGTGGTGGTAGTGGTGGCAGTAGCGGCAGTAGTGGAGGCAGCAGTGGTGGCAGCAACAATGGCAGCTACGGCGGTAGTAGCGGCTGTAGTGGTGACAATAGTGGCAGTTGTGGCAACAGTAGTGGCGGTAGCAGTAGTAGTGGCAATAGTAGTGGCAGTGATAGTAGTAGCGATAGAAGTGGAAATAGTGGTGACAACATCGGTAGTAGTGGCGACAGCAGTGGCAGCTGTGGCGATAGCAGCAACAGCTGTGGCAAAAGCAGTCGTAGTAGTGGCGACATCAGCGGCAGTAGTGGCAACAGCAGTGACAGCAGCATCAGCAGTAGTAGTAGTAATGGTGGGAGTGGCAGTAGCAGTGATAGCAATGGAAATAGTAGCAGCAGTAGAGGCAGAGGCAGTAGCGACAGGAGCGGCAGTGGTAGCAACAGCAACATTAACAACAATAAATACTGAGTATATACATACATATATACTCAGTATATGTGTACATATAAATATCTAGTTTATGTGTACATATACTGAAGTAATATATGTACGAGTGAAATGCTAGTATATATGTACATATATATTGCAGTATTATATATTTATCAAAACATAACTTTTATTTATTTATTTTGATTTGATTGAGTGGTTTAATTTTCTAACAGATATGGTACCACATTGTTCTACATACGAAGCTTGGATAAATGTAGAAATTTTTGACTAATGCCGCACCGTGACTCAGACAGCTTTATCACAGTAGAAAGATGGTGATCGGAGGAGCAGAGGGAGAGAAAACAATGTCAATGCATGGATAGATTATACTTTATGCACTGTCGGTATACACATTGATGAATAAGATGTAATAAATTGTGTTATTATTTTGTTTTAATTGGGTAAAATATTGTATTAGAATAAGTTATTAAAAGATATTTTTTTCGTTAATTATAAATTATCATTTATAGTTTCTGCTTTTATTCAATTTAATTTAAAAATATTAAATATTTAATTAAATTTATTAAAAATTATATAAATTATGAACATAGTTTGGAAATTAAAAGAGATAAAAATTTTCCCTTGCTAGTTTAGCAAGGGATTTCTCTAGCTAATTGAGCTAGGGTAATCTTTATTTTAGCAAGTAATTTTTTCAATCGCTAAATTTATTTTGCTAGGGACTATATCCGTCTCTAATTTTTAGCGATGATCACTTTAGACTGCGAAAGCTTCCAATGTTATATCCATTTAGTGATGGAAACTCTCATTTAGCTTGCTAATTTAGTTAGAAAAATTATTATTTTTTGGCTATAGATTTTTCAGTCGCAAAATTATTAGCTAGGAACCCTTTCCTTCGCTAAATTTTAGTGACGAACACTGTATTTTTTAAATTTTTTTGACATTAATCCATCACTATATCACATTTAGTGAAAGAAAATGCCCATTTAGCTAGGGAATTATCCCTAGCTATAAAAGATATTTCATGTAGTGTTTGTATATCAGTCTAACTATCTATCTATCTTATATCTATGTATCTAACAATCTATCTACATATATATGTATGTGTTTATCTAGAAATTTGTCTATTAGTCTATATTTCTATATGTCTATCTGTCAATCTATCAATATGTCAATGTGTTTATCTGTCTACATGTCTATCTATCTATCTATCTGTCTAGAGGTGTCAAACGGGATGAGCAGGGCGAGCCCAGCCCATTTTAGCCGGCCCAGCCATGTTTTCGTGCCGCTCCTGGCCCAGCACGGTTTTATGGAGGTCAGCACAACATGGGCCCATGGCACGAATCGTGCAGGTTGGGCCTGGTCAAGCCAAAACCCTAAAATAAAAAAAAATTAGGGTTTCACCAGTACAGCGGTGCACTGCCACAATGCTGTGCCATGCGATTCTTCTTTACTTTTGTGGTTTAGCGAGATTCGCCCGTTGGGCTCAACTTCTGTTTCTGAGGTAGTTTCTCAACTCGTGCCAAGGTACCGTGCCCACGGGCCACGGTACCATGCCGGGCCAAGCATGAAATGAAGCCCAATTTGCCTAGGCACAACATGGCATGATTGGTGCCATGGGTAATATGGCACGGGCATGGTAAATTTCCGTGTTGGGCTAGCCCAGGCATGGCCAAATCGTGTCGTGCCTAATTCCGGGCTAGGCCAAGCACGGCCAAATCATGCTGTGCCTTGTACTGGCTCTGTCCGGCCCCATCTAGTTGACTCATCTATATCTATCAATCTATTTGTGTAACTATCATTCTATCTTTATATCTATCTATCTATATATCAATTTATCTGACTATCTTTCAATATATCTATTTGTGTATATGTCTATATTTCTATGTCTCTAAATGTCTATCTGTCTATGCCTATCATCTATCTACTAATTTATCTGTCTGTTTGTCTGTCTATCTATCTGTATATCTACATGTCTGTCAATGTGTCTATTTGTTTATATGGCTTTCTGTCTATATATCTTTCTATCTGTCTTTTGTCTGTGTGTCTATCTATCTGTCTATCTATTTATCTATTTATCTATCTGTCTGTCAGTCTATCTATCAATCTTTAGATATATATATCTAAATATTTATCTATATATATGTCTAACAATTTATCTATATGTCTATTTATATATCTATCTATCTATGTATCTATTTGTCTAATTATCTATCTATCTGTCTATCTATCTTTTTGTCTTTTTGTCTATCTATCTATTTGACTCTATGTCTATCTATCTACATGCATTCTATCTTTCTATCTATTTTTTATATGTCTATGTGTTTATCTTTCTATCTTTCAATCTGTCTTGTATCTATTTGTCTATCTTTTTATATATCTATCTATTTATTTATCTATCAGTTTTTGTATCTATTATAATTGTATCTATCTATCTATCTATCTATTTATCTATCTATATGTGTATCTTTCTTCTGTATATATATATATATATCTATCAATATGTTTGTCTGTCTATCTATCTATCCAACTATCTTTCTAAGTCTCTATTTGTGTATATTTGTAAATTTGTATATGTGTATCTCTTTAAATGACAATCTATCTTTTTTTGTCTATTTGCCGATTTATATTTTGTCTGTATGACTATCATTCTATATGTCTGTCTATATATTTATCTATATATCTATAAATCTTTCTATCTATCTGTCTATCTATTTATCTATATATCTATCTTTCTTTCAATATATCTATCTATCTATCATTCAATCTTTATATTAGTCTATCTATCTATCTATGTAGTTGTCTATCTATCTATCTGTCTATCTGTCTATCTGTCTATTTTTATTTTTATTTATATGTCTATTTATCTATCAATCTATATATCTATCTATCTTTCTATCATTCTGTATATATGTCTATCTGACTATCTAGATATATTTCTATTTGTATTATGTCTATATGTCTAAGTGTCTATCATTCAATTTTTCTTGTGTCTATCTAACTATCTATCTATATATCTGTCTGTCTATATGTCTATATGTCTATCTGTCTATCTGAATATCTGGCTATCTACCTATCTGTCTATTTGTGTATTAGTCTATCTATCTATAAATATGTCTATATATATGTCTTTCTATCTTTCTTTCTTCTTTCTATATGTTTATCTATCCATCTATCTATCATTCCATCTATCTTTCTTTCTATTTGTCTATTTTTTATCTGTCTATCTATCTATCTATTTACGATCTATCTATCTATCTGTCTATCTGTCTATCTATCTATCTATTTATCTATCTATCTATCTATTTATCTATCTGTCTGTCTATCTATCTATATATCATTTTATGTATCTTTTATCTATCTATCGATATATCAATCTATCTATATATATATATATATGTGTGTGTGTGTGTGCGTGTGTGTGTGCGTTTCTATCTATCTATCTTTTGCCTATTTGTCTTTCAGTCTATATTTCTATATGTCTATTTGTCAATCTATCATTCTGTCAATATGTCTATCTTTATATGTATATGTCTATCTATCTATCTATCTTTCTTTCTATATGTCTATTTCTCTATCTATCTACCTGACTATCTATCTATCTATTTATTTGTGTTTATGTCTATGTTTCTATCTCTCTAAATGTCTATCCACACACGTATTTCCTCTATATACTTATCTAACTATCTTTCTTTATATCTATCATTCTGTCTATCTACATGTATATCTATCTGTCTGTCAGTGTGTCTCTAAGTCTATCTATCTTTTTGTCTATATGTTTGTCTATATGTCTTTTGTCTATCTATTTTTCAATATCTCTGTTTGTCTATCTGTCTGTTTGTGCATCTATCTTTCTATCTATCAATCTATCTATTTATCTGTCTATCTATCTATCTGTTTGTATGTCTGTCTAACTATCTATCTATTTGTCAATCTGTTTATCTATCTATCTATTTGTCTATATATCTATATGTCTATCTATCTATCTATCAATCAAACAATCAATCTATCTATCTATTTATCTATATATATATATATGTCTATATGTCTATCTGTCTATATATCTATATATCTATCTATCTATTTGTATAAATGTCTTTTTATCTTTCTGACTATCTATCTATCTATATGTTTATCTATCTATTTATGTGTCTATCTATATGTCTATCTATATGTCTGTCTATCTATCTGTCTATCTATCTATCTATATGTCTATCTATCTGTCTATTTGTGTATTTCTATATTTATCTATCTGACTATATATATATATATATCAATCTATCTTTCTTCTATCTATATGTCTATCAATCTATCTATATTTCGATCTTTATTTTGTCTATTTCTTTATTTGTCTATCTGTATATCAGTCTATTAGTTTATCTGTCTATATGTCTATCTGTATATCAGTCTATTAGTTTATCTGTCTATATGTCTATCTTTTTATCCGTTTATCTATCTATCTATCTATTTTTCTATCTATCTATTTATCTATCAATCTTCTATCTATCTATTATATCTATATTTCTTTCTTTATTCTTTCAATCTATCAATGTATCAATCTATATATCTATATATCTTTCTAATTATCTTTCTATCTCTCTATTTGTTTATATTTCTATTTGTCTATCTCTCTAAATGACTATCTATCTTCTTGTCTATCTGCTTGTGTATCTATATTTTTTTTGTCGATATGTCTTTCTATCTATCTATCTCTCTATCTATATATCTATTTATAAATCAATCTACCAATCTATATATATATATATATATATCTATCTATTTATATATCTATCTATCTATCACTCAATCTTTATATCGGTCTATCTATCTATCTATCTATATATCTAACTAACTAACTATTTTTCTATCTATATATTTTTCTATTTGCCTATTTATATATTTATCAGTAGTCTATCTTTCTATCTATCTCTCTATCTATCTATCTATCTATCTATATGTCTATCTGTCTGTCTATCTTTTTTTTAAGTTTTATTTTATTATTATTGACCCTCTCTTTCGTCGAAGGAATACCATTTGTACAACCTACTTGCTTGCTACATGTATCCCTTTACACCCATTTTTATATTTAGTTACATCCTACCAAACTATTTATTCTTTTAGGCACATATTTAGCTAGTAATAAGTTTTACTTGACTCAGTTCTCCGTGCATTCTTTTTGATGTCCTAAGGATGCTATGGAGGAAGCTTTGCGATCTCCTTAGCTCCCTTCATGTTACTCCACTGCCTTTTCTCCTTATAGCCTCTATTTCTGCCACCCCATTGCCTCTTTTGCTATAACTTTGGTCGCTTTTCAGCTACTATTCTGCACAATAAAGATCATACGAAATATATCTATTATGCCCTACTCCTGCCACTTTTTAATCATTTTCCCCACCCCCTTAACACAATGTCAATCGGTTTACAAGTGAGGCCAAAGAAAAGGAAAAAAATAAGGAGTAAGAATGAAAGTAGACAGCTTCGGTTGGTCCTGTCGTTGGGTGATATCTTCATTAGCTTTGCCATCATTTGCCTTTATCATTAGCTTTTCCATCATTTGTCTTTATCATTGAGTGCTTTTTCTTCCCTTTCCTTTCTCCTTCATTTTTCTCGGTCTACATTAGCTTTACTTTCATTGCAAGGAATCTATACAGCCATAAGATGAGCCAAGATTCAGTTTTCTTGGCTCTTTTAAGTCTTGATCTTCCTCTTCAAAATTGGGGCCAGCCTCCTCATCTACATAGCATTCTGAAGTATTCTAAGGGCTGACACAGACTACCTTTCTATGAACATATCCTAACTCAGACCCTAAACAAAGTGTAAGACAGCTAAAAAACTATTACAGCTTACAACAAAAAACAGCACACATTAACTGACAAAGTTACAACAGCTGACCCACCACATGAAAGACCAACAACATATCATTTTATTCAATCCATTTATAGACACTGTAAATATCACACACTACTTTTAATTTACTGGATGAACTCCCAGCTTCTGCTACTTACGGTTGGTAGTAAACTGTGCTAGCTTTTCTGAAATTAATGAGCAAACTTCCTACCTATCAATATCAATAGTTAAATTACCTTTGCCTGGCACCTTTATTCTGCTTGACTTTTTATGCCCGCCCCTCAGGACCAAGGGGGCTCTTTTCCTGCTCCAAGACTTTCACCTGAACTACTTATAAACACAAATCCAACAAATCAAGCATAATAATTATTTCTACTCTTCCCTCCAAGTGTTCTAAGCCTAAATTTTAATTTTTTTGATCTCTAATATATGGAAATCCTATCTTATCTAATCTTATTAAGCCTTTATACTTTTCTTGAATATTATTACTCTCAAATTCTTGTGAGCCCCTTATTATCCTTCATTAGCTAATTTATGCGCTAACACATTAGCCTCCTAGAATATGTGTATAATTTGTCCTTTAATTCACACATTAATTTTTTATATTACATATATCCTCTTCAAATTCCCACATTTTAATTTTATCTATTACTAGATTTACCAAGAGATTCGAATCTACCTGCATTCTATGATTTTGGAGATTATTATCTTTGCATATTTGTAATCCCTTTTTTAAAGCCATAACCTCTGCTTGCAATGCTAAAGTGGCAGAGGCTTTCATTGTAAGCGCTTTTAAAATTGTACCTTCATTATTTCTTATAACTCCTCCTCCTGTAGCTCCCATCTTTCTCTTAAAGCTACCATCCGTGTTTAGCACTAGACCATTTTGTGGGGGCTTTTCCCATCTAATAATTTTTATACCTGAAATCTTTTTTAATCTTGTTGAGAGGCCCCATTCTTTCTTTTATTCTCATCCATTCCAAAACTTCTCAACTTAATAAGGCTACAAGCTGAAATAAATGCACATTCATTCTTGATCTCTTCTAGTATATCTATAATTTTCATATGAGTACCTTCATATCTACTTTTATTTCTAGCTTTTCTTATACACCAGACTGTGATTTGTGGTATGTAGTTCCTTATCCATTTGGTATCTTATTTTTTGTTTTATTTCTCCCCCAATTTTTCAATCTTTCTATAAGAGATCCATGGTAATTTTCTATGTCTGCATCCTTTTATAATCTACATCATACATTTTCAGCTATCTTTCCTATTGAGAATAAGTGATCCAAACTCTCGATTTCTTGAGTGCAACATTCACATCCGGATGCTAGTTTTATTCATTTCTTTTGGATATTTTCGTCGAGTGGAATAGCATTTGAGATCAGTTTCCACATAAAGATATTCATCTTCTATGGAAGCTCCTTAGCTCAAGTTTTTCCGTAAATTTATTGAGAGATTATTTTATTTCTCACCAGACCTTTTATTCTTTTTAAAGTAATTTTCCCTTGCATATCAATGGTCCATTTCCATCCACTCTTAGTTAAGATAGAATGATTCTCCACTATATCTAGTTGCTTGTACATTAGTTTTCAACTTTTTGATGCTCTTTTTGAATTATTAAACGCATTGTTACCAAGGCCATATCTAGCTTTTATGTAATCTCGCCAAAGGCTGCCATTTTTTTTATCTTTTATCTTCCACCAGCTTTTGCAAGCCCAAACTTTGGCTATATCATTCAATTTTGAAAAGCCCATCCAGCTTCCTCCACTAGATAACATAAATCTGACCAATTTTTCCAGTGGAGTTTATTTTTACCATCCTTTTTTCCCAATAAGAAATTCGACATTTTTTTTACTAATTTGTTTGTAATAGTCCTTGGAGGCTGTAAGGACATTAAAACATGCGACAACGAACTTTGCAGTACATAGGTAATCAATGTTATTCTTCCTGACATACTTAGCAGGTCTTCCTTCCAACCTGCAATCTTTTGTCTAATCTTTTCTACTAGAAAAACTAAGTATTCCCTTTTCAATCTACCCTCATAAATTGGGCACCCAAGGTACATTAATGCACCTTTCTTTTGAGTAAATCCAGTGATTATTTTTATTTTTTGGCCAATGTTTTCCTGGGTTTTTTCTGCTATCATAAATTCACATTTATTCTTGTTTAGTAGCTGCCCGGTTTCTTCTTCTAGGATATTTAAAAATCTCATCATGTTTTTCATGGAGCGGCTGCTAGGTGTATTTCTTAGTTGCTTATACATGAGGATTTTCCCCTCCCTCATTTCTTTTTTTAAATTTACAATGAAGAGTTCCAGATATATATTAAATAAAGAAGGGGAGAGAGGGTCCCCTTGTCTAAGACCTCTTGAAGTTTTAAATTGACTACCCTCTTGTCCATTTATAAGTATTTTATCTCATGTACTAGAAATGCATCTATATATTAAATCTATCCATAATTCCGAGAACCTCAATTTTCTCATTAAATAGCATAATGTTTCCCATTCAACTCTATCAAATACTTTAGAAAAATCTAATTTCATGATTAAGTTATGGCCTCTAGTCTTAACCCCTAGTTCTCTAATCATTTCTGATGCTAGATTGATGTTTTCTATCATCATCATATTTTTAACAAACCCTGATTGTTCTACTGAAATGATAGTTGGGAGAACCATGCTGAGCCTATTTTGGAGAACTTTTTCCAAGAATTTATAAGTTGTATTACATAAACTAATTAGCCTATAGTCCTCTCCAGTCTATGGATTTTCTTTCTTAGGAACCAGAACAATGTAAAAATTAGCCCATGCCTTGTTAATTTCTGCCCCGGAAAAAATCTAGGAGATGGCAGCAACTAATTCTTTTTTAATTATGGGCCTGCTACGTTGAAAGAATCCATTATTCCACCCGTCGGGGCCTACCGCACTATCGTTATTTGAGATGAAAACTACTTCCTTTACCTCTTCTTCCGTAGGGTATACTTCTAATAATTTGTTATCCTCTTCTGAAACTCATTTCTCAATGTTTTGAATTAATGTATTACTTCTAGTTCTATATGGCTGGCATAAATGTTTTTTAAAGTGATCTTCTAGAACATTTTTAACTTGCACTTCTTTATCGATCCATTTTCCATTTGCTGCATTTAATCCCTTTATTTTTTGTTTCTGTATTCTAATTTTAGCCATCATATTAAAGAATTTTCTATTTTTATCTCCATCTTTTAACCACTTGACTCTAGCCTTTTGTTTCCAAAAAAACCTCTTACATATGTAATTTTATCCTTAATTCTGCTTTGGCCTTATTAACTTTTATTCTTGAGGTATCATCCTGATTTTGTTCATATTCTATTTCTAGTTTGGCCACTTCCTATTCTATTTCTTGAATATTTTTATTAATATTTCTAAAAAGCTCTTTATTCCCTTTGCATAATGTCTGCCGTAGATTTCGAAGTTTCTTAGCTATGCTTTGCATAGGATTGCCTGAAATGGGGTTTTCCCACGCATCTTTGATAATATCATCAAATCCTTTGTGCATTCCCCACATATTTTGAAATTTGAAGCCTTTGGACCTCCCTTCACGTTTTTCAGATGTTATCAATAGCAGGCTATGATCAGAGCAAGATCTACTTAGATGTTTTACCCTTATTCCTCCCATCTTGTCTATCCATTTTGTGTTGAGTAAGACTCGATCCAGCCTCAACCAGATGGCTCCTCTTCTCTTTCTGTTATTACACCATGTAAAGTTTGAGCCTAGGTAGCTTGCCTCCATTAAACTAGCACTGGCTATAACCTCATTAAAGTGTGCAAATGCCGACTGATCTGGAAGCCTTCATCCTCTTTTTTCATTGGTGTTTCTAACTACATTTAAGTCTCCTCCAATAATACATGGAAGCTTCAATGCTGCTAAAGCTAGCATTTCCTGCCATAATAATTTTCTATCTTCCTTTATGTTGCTCGCATACACCACTGAGATAATTAACTCTAATTGACTTCCTAATTTGAGACTGATTATTTGTTTAGCCTCTGCCATTATTTCAATTTCTATTGAGTTATTCCACAATACCCATAAGTTACCCTTTGAATTAGAAAAGGCTTTATCTAAACCAATTTTCCTCTTGTATTTATCTAGCTATGTTTTATTTACCATTGGTTCTGCTAAGAAAGCTATTTTAACCGTATAAATTTTAATTAGTTTTCTTAATCTATTTAGCGTAGGGGTGTTAGCCACTCCTCTTAAATTCCAATATAAAGTATTAAACATTTTTAGTTATATCTTGTTTGTGCTCTTGTGGTACGCTTCGTATCATACTTCATTTTTATATCTTTTTTCATGCTTCTTTGGGGTTTGCTAGAGCTAGGTGGGGCTTTCTCTAGGTAGCTAAACATCTGTTTTTTTTCTAAGCTTTTCCTCATTTCTCTGATTTTATCTAAAGATTTTTCTCTATTTAATGAGCCTCTTTTTGCTATTTTCTTATCCTTTAAGTTTGAGTCATCTTGTGTAATGTTCAATACTAGCTTGGTCTCCTCCTTTCGGTTGCTTAAGAATGGCTAGCTTTTGGATTTAGATTCCACCTCAGAGAGAAGATCATCCTCTATCCAATTATATCCTTCTATGCTATCCTTTAATCCTATCTCACTTCTCCTCTTTCTTTTCTTTTCTCTAGCACCCAGTACCCTTCTATGTTCTGAGTCTACTGTCTCTATCTTATTTATTTCTTTTGCTGAATCTTGAAGCCACTTCCTAATATCTTGGATTTTTAAACTCATCTCTAGTTTACCTTCATTTTAATGCATCAATTCTTTTTCTGCCATTCCTTCATCCACTAATTTATTCTTTTTCTTCTCGTTTAAACCCACTTTACCCCCCCCCCTACTCTCCTCCTTATTACTCTCTACACTCTTACTCCTTTCTAGCTTCACTCCTACCTCCCCTGCTCTATATTCTACTATTTTGGAGCTCCTTCCTTCCTCTTCTCTGTTCATCGCCCTATCTCCTACATTCTGCTCATTCTCTATCCATTCACTGCCTATCTTTTTCCTCCCCTCCTCTCTATGACTTCCCTACCCCATCTTCTTCCCTCCAACCATGCATGCTGCCACATCATGTCGCATTCTGCTACAAGTTGAGTAGTAGGGTGGCATGGATTGTGGAAACACCTCTTTCTAGAATCCATTAGAGAGGTCTGTTCCAACTCAAACTCTATTTGGCAGAGTGAGTTTTAGATCAATTTCCACACAAATTCTTGCAACACTCGGTCTAGTAATGCACGCCATAGCTTCATCTAGTATCCATCTATCAATCTATCTTTCTATCTATTAGCCTATACACCAATATATTTATCTATCAATCTATTTATTTGTCTATATGTCTATTTATTTATATGTATATCTATCTATGTGTCTATGTGTCTATGTGTCTATCTATTTATCTATCTATCAGTCTTTTTGTCTATATATATATCTGTCTATCTATCTAAATGTCAATCTATCTATCTATCTATGTGTGTATCTAATTATCTATCCATCTTTCAATATGTTTATCAATCTATCTATTTATTTGCTTATATATCTATCAGTCTATCTATCAATTAATTTATCTATCTATATATCTATCTATCTATCTATCTGTCTATCTATCTATCTATGTATCTATCTATTTGTTTACTTGTCTATCTATCTATCTATTTGTCTATTTCTATATATGTTTATTTATATATCTATCTATCAAAAATCTATATATATATCTATCTATCTATTTATATATCTATATATCTATCATTCAATATATCTATATGTTTATATGTCTATCTGTCTATCTGTGTATCTATCCATTTGTCTATTTGTCTATATGTCTATCTATCTATCTATCTTTCTATCTCTATCTATATCTATATGTTTATCTATCTATATATCTATCTGCCTATATATCAATGTATCGATCTATTTATCTATCTATGTGTGTTTTTGTCTATATAGTCTATCTATCAGATCTGTCTATATGTCTATCTGTCTATTTGTATATCTATTTATTGATTTTTTTATTTTTTATCTACTTGTTATCTGTCAATGTACGTATCTATCTATCTGTCTATTTATCAATCTATATATTTATCTATATCTTTAAATAACTATCTCTCTGTGTCTATCCTCTATCTTCCAATCTATCTATCTAGCTATCTATCTATCTAGCTATCTATCTGCATATTATCTATCTTTGTATATGTGTGTCTGTCTATCTGTCTGTGTGTCTATCTATTTATCTGTTTGTCTATGTATCTTTGTGTCTATCTATCTATCTATGTATCCAAGTGTTTGTATGTATATGTGTATGTGTGTCTGTGTCTCTATATGTCTATCTATCTTTCTGTATATCTGTAAATCTATTTATCTGTCTATCTGTCTATCTAACTATCTATCAATCTATATATCTGTCAATCTATCTTTTATCTATCTATATATCTGTCTATGTGTCCTTTTGTCCATCTATCTATCTGTCTGTATTTCTATCTAGTAATTGTCTATATTTCTTTATATCTATTTGTTAATCTACCAATCAATGAATCAATCAATCTATATGTCTATCTATTTATCTATCTAGCTATCTGTCTATAAGTCTATCTTTCTATTCGTCTATCTGTCTATCTATCTATCTATCCATCTGTCTATCTGTCTATATATATATTTTTCTATATATCTTTATAACTCTCTATCTATTTGTCTATCTATCTATCTATCTGTCTGTCTGTCTATCTTTCTATATATATATTTTTTAATTTATCTTTCTATCTGTTTGTCAATCTATTTGTATATTTATCTGTCTGTCTATCTGTTTGTCTATTTATCTAACTATATATATATATTTTTCTATTTTTCTGTATATATAAATGTCTATTTATTTGTCAATCAATCTGTATATCTATCTATATATTTATCTATCTATCTGTCTGTCTATCTATCTTTCTATTTGTCTATATAAGTATCTATCTTTCTGTCTATCTATCTATCAATTTGTCTATCTATCTGTCTATTTATCTATGTCTATTTATTTATGTCTATTTATCTATCTATCTAACTATCTATCAATTTATCAATTGGTCTGTCTATTTATCTATGTAGCTATCAATATTTTATTAGTTTATCTTTTTATATATTTACTTGTCTATCTATCTATCTATCTATATATTTGTCTATCTATCTATCTTTCTATATCTGTAAATATCTATATGATTATGTCTATCCTGTATCTACCTACTTATCTACCATTTAAATTTTTATCTATCTATCTTCCTATATGTCTATCTTTATATCTATCAATCAAAATATCTATATATATATATATATCTATCTATCTATCTATCTATCTATCTATCTATCTATCTATCTAAGTGTTATCTATCAATCTATTGATCAATCGATCGATCTATCTATCTATCAATCTATCTATCTAACTATCTACTGATCTATATATATATATATATATATCTATTTATCTATTTGGTTTTTTATCTATTTATTTGTCTATCTATTTGTATATCTATCTTTTTATCTACTTGTCTATATGTCTATCTAACTATCTCTCTATATGACTATCTATTTATTAGTCTTCTGTCTATCAATCTAGTTGTGTATCTGACTATCTATCGATCTATCTATTTATATTTTGTCTATCTATCTATTAGTCAATCTATCTATCATTTGATTTGACTTCTGTCTATCTGTCTATTAGTCTATCTATCTATCTGTCTATTTGTCTATATGTATAATAGGATATCTAGCTATTTGTCTATCTATATATCTATCTTTTTGTTTATAAGTCTATATGTCAATATGTCTCTCAATCAATCTGTCTATCTGTACATCTGTCTATCTGTACATCTGTCTATCTATCTATTTGTATATCTGTATATCTATCTATGTGTCTATGTGTCTATCTATTTATTTGTCTATTTGCCTTTCTGTCGATCTATCTATTTATCTATCTGTCTATATGTCTATCTATCTATTTGTCTATGTGTGTATCTAATTATCTATGTTTCTTTCAATATGATTATTTGTTTATCTGTCTATATATCTATTAGTATATCTATTAATCAGTCTATATGTCTATAAGTCTTTGTCTAAATCTATCAATCATTTAATCTATCTATCTATCTCTCTCTCTATCTGTTTGTCAATCAATCAATCTATATGTCTATTTGTCTATCTATCTATTTGTTTATCTATCTATCTGTCTATCTATCTATTTGTCTATTTGTGAATCTATCTTTCTATCTATCAATCTTTCTATTTATTTGTCTATCTATCTATCTATCTGTCTGTCTATCTATCTATCTTTTTGTCTATGTATATATCTGTCATTTTATATATGTATATGTCTATATGTCTATATGTCTATATATCTATCTATCTATATGTCGATATATCTATCTGTCTATATGTTATCTGTCTATCTATCTATTTGTTTATCTTTCTCTCTATCTATCTTTATATCTTTATCTATATGTATATGTCTATCATTCTATATGTCTATTTATTAATCTATCTATCTACTTATCTATCTATCTGTGTTTCTATCTATATAGTATATTTATCTATCTAGTTATCTATCAATATGTCTATCTATCTATGTGATTATTGATTTTTCTATTTTTTATCTACTTGTTTACTATTTATTTATTTATTTATCTATTTGTTTATTATTCTATATCTCTAAATATCTATCTCTTTGTGTTTATCCTCTATCTACCAATCTATTTATCTATCTACCTATCTATCATTGTATATGTCTGTCTATGTGCCTATGTGTTTGTATGTCTATGTGTATTGTATCTCTATCATTGTATGTCTATCTGTTTATGTGTTTCTTTATCTGTCATTCTTTATATCTGTCAAAATATTTTTCTGTCTATCAGTGTATCTATCAATCTATATTCTATTTTTCTGTTTATATATCTATGTCTCTTTATGTCTATCTGTCTCTATTTCTATATAGCTATTTTTAGATCATTCTTTAAATATATTTATCAATCTGTTAATAAATCAAATAATTTATCTATCTATTTATCTATCTATGTGTCAATATGTCTATCTATCTATGTGTCTATGTGTTTATCTGTCTATCTATTTATCTATCTATCAATCTATCTATCTGTCTATCAATCTATTTATCTATCTATCTTTCTATCTCTCTCTATTTGTTTGTTTTTGTTTGTCTGTCGGTCTGTATATCGATCTTTCTATCTATTTGTTTGTTGGTTTGTTTGTATATCTATCTAGCTATCTATATATTTGTCTATTTGTCTATCTGTCTATATATCTGTCTATTTCTCACTATATATAAATGTCTATTTATTTGTCTATCAATCTATTTGTCTATCTATATATTTATCTATCTGTCTGTCTGTCTTTTTCTCTATCTATCTATCTATCTATATATTTTTCTATATATCTATCTGTCTATTTGTCTATCTGTCTATTTGTCTATCTGTCTATATGCCAATCAATCTAGCTGTATAACTATTTATCTGTCAATCAATCTATCAATCTATCTATCTATATATCTATCTATCTATCGATTTATCTATATGTTTATATATATATATATATATATATATATATATATATATATATATATCTATTTATATATCAATTTATCTATCTATTTATCTGTGTAGCTATCAATATTTTATTGGTTTATCTTTTTATATATCTACTTGTCTATCTATCTATTTATCTATCTATCTATTTGTCAATCTTAGTAAATATCTATATGTATGTATCTATCCTCTATCTTCCTATCTATCTACCTTTTAAATATTTATCTCTCTATCTGTCTGTCTGTCTGCCTATCTATCTATCAAAATATCTATCTATATATCTATTCATATATCTATTTATCAATATATCTATCTATCTATCTATCTATCTAACTGATATCTATCTATATATCTATTGATCGATCCATCTATCTATCTATATGTATTTTTGTATATCTATATTTATCTACTTGTCTATTTGTCTGTCTATCTATCTATCTATATGACTATCTATCTATATGTATTCTATCGATCTATTTATCTGTCTATATTTCTATATGTCTATCTGTCTAATAGTCTATCTTTCTATCTCTTTATTTGTCTATGTGTCTATTTAACTTCTGTTTATCAATCTATCTGTCTATCCATCTATCTATCTATTTATTTGTCTATCTAGTTAACTATATATTTGATATCTGTCTATTTGAATATCTTTATATCTTTCTTTCTATAAATCAATATATATGTCTATCTACCTATCAACCTAACTTTCTATTTGTCTATATGACTATATGTCTATCTATAAATCTATAAATCTATATATATATATATATCTATATATTTATCTAGCTATCTATCTATCTGTCTGTCTTCTATCTATCTGTCTCTAACTATCTATCTATTTGTCTATCTATCTATATATCAATAAGTATATATGTCTATATGTCTATCAGCCTATATTTCTATCTATTTACAAATTTACCTACTTGACTATCAGCCTATTTGTCTATATATCTATTTGTAATCTATGAATTTTTATATATGTCTATTTGTCTATCTTTTATCTATCTCTATGTATATTTAACTATCTTTGTATCTGACTATCTATCTATATGTCTAACTCTCTATCTTTTTATCTATCTAACTATATATCTATCTATTTGCTTGTATATCTATCTATTTATATATCAATCTATCTATTTGTTAGTCTATCTAATAATTTTTTGTCTGCTATCTATCTATCTATCTTTCTTTCTTTCTTTCATTCTATCTATTTGTCTATCTATCTATATTTTAGTTTGTATATCGATATATTTATTTTCTTTCTTTCTATATGTATGTATGTCTATCTATATATCTATCTATATGTCTATATGTCTTTCTATAAATCTATCTATCTTTCTATCTATCTTTCTCTCATTCTATCTACCTATATTCCTATCTTCCTATCTACTAATCTGACAATCTAAATATTTTTTGATCTACCTATCTACATATCTGTCTATTTTTCCATCTGAATATTTGCCTATTTATCTAAATGTCTATCTATTTGTGTCTATCCTTTATCTACTTATCTATATATCTATCTATCTATGTTTGTCTATCTATCTATATATCAGTCTTTCTATCTGTCTATCTATCTATCTATATAGCTAAATTTCTTTGTGTCTACCTATTTGTATGATTGTCTATGTGTGTGTCTATGTGTGTGTGTGTGTGTGTTTGTATGTTTGTATGTGTGTCTATCTATGTGTGTATCTATATATCTATCTATCTGGATATCTAGCTATATGTCTATTTGTCTATCTAGCTATCTAGCTATATTTCTATCTATATATATATATGGATCTATCTATATATCTATCTATCCATGTATCTAACTATCTGTCTATGTATCTATCTGTAAATTTATCTATCTGTCTACCTGCGTATCTAACAATATGTCTATCAATCTATCTATCTATTTTCTATCTATTTTCTATCTATCTATCTACCTATCTACCGTCTATGTATCTATATATCTATCTATTTGTCTATATGTCTATCTATCTATCGATCTATTTATTTATCTTTCTTTCTATCTATCTATATATCTATTTGTCTAAATGTCTAATTATTTATCTATCTATCTATCTTCTATATATTTGTTTATCTATTAATATATCTATCTTTCTATCTGTCTATCTGTCTCACTGTCTATATGTCTACCCTTTTATTTTTCTATTTATCTATCTATCTATCTTTTTATCTATCAATATTTCTATCTATCAGTCTATCTATCAGTCTATTTTTCTATATGTCTATTTGTCCATCTGTCTATCTGTCTACCTATCTATCTGTATATCTATCTATTTGTCTATCTAACTAACTTTAAATCTATCTATATATCTATATGTCTATCTGCCTATCTATCTTATGTCTATCTCTCTACTATTTATCTATCGATCGTTCTATCTATTTATTTTTCTATCTACCTATTTAAAATCTATCCATATGTCTATATATCTATATGTTTATCTCTCTATCTATCTATCTAAATATCTGTCCATAATTCTATCTATCTATCTATTTGTCTAACTATTTATCTGACAATCTACCAATCTACCTTTCAATCACTCAGTCTATATGTCAATCTAGCAATATTTCAATCTGTCTATCTGTCTATTTATATATATATATATATCTATTTGTCTATCTATTTATTTATATGTCTATCTATCTATCTATATAACTATCTATCTATTTCTGTGTCTATCTATCTTCTGCCTATCTCTCTATATATCTATCTATCTTTATGTATATCAGTCTATTTTACTATTTGTTTATCTATCTATTTGTCTATCTGTCTATTTTCCTACCTTACCATTAGACTATGTCTAATTTCTAACTATCAATCTATCAAATTGTCTATCTATCTATATGTCTATCTAACTATTTATCTATTTAACTATCTATCTATCTCTCTATCTGACTATCTAACTATCTATCTTTCTATTGTGTGTCTATCTAATTATTTATCTATATATATGTCTATACTTCTTTTTGTTTGTCTATCTATCTATCTATCTATTTGTATTTCTATATGTATGTATGTATGTATGTCTGTCTATCTCTCTAGATGTCCTTCAATATATCGATCTATTTCTTTATCTATCTATCTATCTATATATCTGACAATATGACTATTTATCTCACTATCTATCTATGTATATGTCTATCTATCTGCCTATCTACCTATCTGTCTTCTAGTCTATATGTCTATCTATCTGTCTGTTAATCAATCAATATTTCTAACAAACTATTTCTCTATCTATCTATTTATTTATTTATCTATCTATCTATCTATTTATCTATCTATCTATATATCTGTATATCTATCTTCTATGTATCTATCTCTCTCTCTATATGTCTATATAACTATCTGTCTATTTGACTATCTGTCTATTTTTCTATTTGTCTATCTATCTATCTACCTACTTTAATATCAGCTTATTTGTCTATATGTTTATCTATAAATCTATCAATTTGTCTATCTTTCTATATGTGTATCTGTCTATATGTCAAAGTGTATATCTGTCTTTATAACTATCAATCTATATGTCTATTTGTTAATCTATATATATGTCTATTTATCTGTCTATATCTCTATATGACTATCTGTCTATTTGTCTATTTGTTTATCTGCCTATCTATCTATTTATTAATCTATTTTTCTATATGTATATATGTCTGTCTGTCTATCTATATATCATTCTTTCTGTCTATTTGTCTATATGTCTGTCTATCTCTCTTTCTGTTTGTATATCTTTCTGTAGGTAGGTCTATTTGTCTATCAATCTATCTATCTATTTTTGTATCTATCTATATATTTGTTTTATCTATCTATCTATCTATCTGGCTATCTATTTATCTGACTATCTGTCTATCTGTCTATCAGTCAATCTAAATTTTATTTATCTATTTGTTTATTTATCTTTCTGTCTATCTGTGTATTTGACTATCTACCAAAATACCTATCTACCTATCTCATAATCTACCTATCTGCATCTTTTTCTATGTCTATCTACCTATTTTCTTATCTGCTTATATACATATCTACCTTTCTGCCTATCTACTTGTCTTCCTATCTATCTATCTGTTTGTCTGCCTATCTATCACTCTATCTGTCAAAATTCATATATCATTATACCTATCCTTTATCTGCCTATGTATCTATTTATATATCTATCTATTTGTCTGTCTATCTCTCAGTGTGTCTATATGTCTGCCTTTGTGTCTATATGTGATTATATCTATCTATCTTTCTATGTGTTTGTCTATATGTCAATCGGTATGTCTATGTGTCAGATTATCTTTTTATCTGTTTATCTATCTATCTATCTATCTGCATGTTTATCTCTCAATCAATCAATCAATCTATTTACCCATCTATCTATCTATTGATCTATCACTCGATCAATCTATATATATATATATCTACTATTATACTTACCTATCTATCTATCTAAATTTAGATCTATATATCAACTATTACCTATTTATCTATCTATCTATATGTTTATCTATCTATCTGTTTATCTGTATATCGATCCATCTATCTATCTGCCTATCTATCTATATGTATATATGTCAATCTATCTTTATATTCATCTATTTGTCTATCTGCTTATCGATATATTTATGTATCTTTCTATCTATCTATCTGTATATCTGGAAATCTATCTGTCTATTTGTCTATTAATCTATCTATTTATCTAACTATCTATCTATCTTTCCATATATTTGACTATCTATCTATCTCTCTATTTGTATATCAATAAATCAATCTATCTTTCTATATTTATAACTATCTATCTATATTTCTATCTATTTATCTATTTATCTATTTATCTATCGATCTATATATATATATCTCTTTCTATTTTTCTATCTATCTTTATGCCTTTTTAGCAATCTAGTTATCTGTCTTTTTGTCTATTTGTCATTTTATTTATCTATCTATTTATTTCGCTATTTATCTATCTATATATTTGTCTATCTATTTATCTATCTATCTTGCTATCTATCTAGCTATCTATCTGTATATCTATCTATCTGTCTATCTGCCTATTTGTATATCTATTTATCTATCTATCAATCATATATCTATCAGTCTATTTATCTCTTTGTCCATCTATTTATCTATTTATCTATCTACCTATCTATCTATCTTTTGTCTATATGTCTATATGTCTATTAGTCTATCTATCAATATATCTATCAGTCTTTCTATATAGTTATCTATTTATCTATATGTCTATCTATTTATCTATTTATGTGCTTCTCTATCTATCTATCTATCTATTAGTCTATCTATCTATCTAACTGTCTACCTATTGATATAACTATCTATCTATCTGTCAATCAATCTATCTGTCAATCAATCAATAAATCAATATGTTTATTTATCTATCAATCAATTTATCTCTCTTTTTGTCTAATTATCAATGTGTCTATCTGTCTATCTATCTATCTATTTATCTTTCTATCTATCTCTATGTATATCTATCTATCATTTATTTATCCATCTATCTATTTATCTATCTATCTGTCTATCTATCTATTTATCACTCTATCTATCTATCTATCACTCTATATGACTATCTCTCTATATATTTATCTATCTATCTTCTATCTATTTGTTACTTTGTCTATATTTTTATCTGTCTGTTTGTTTATCTGTCTATCTGTATATTTTTTGTCTATCTGTTTATCTAACTATCAGTCTATCTGTTTATTTGACTTTTTATCTTTCTGTCTATCTGTCTATATGTCTATCTTTCTATCTATCTATCTCTCTATATGACTATTCTCTATATATTTAGCTATCTATATATCTATCTTCTATCTATTTGTATCTTTGTCTATATTTATAAATGTCTATGTGTCTATATGTCTATTTATTATAAGTCTATGTGTATATTTGTAAACCTATCTATCTATCTATTTTTTTATCTATCTAGATGTCAATATGTTTATCTATCTATCTCTATATCTATTTTTTCTATATTTGTCTATTTGTCTATCTTTCTATATGTCTATGTGTCTAAGTGTCTATATGTCTATCTATTATATGTATGTGTATATCTGCATACCTATCTCTTTATCTATTTTCTTATCTAATTATCTATCTATGTGTCTATTTATATATATGTATATCTTTATATTTGTCTATCTGTCTATCTCCCTCTATATTTACCTATATGCCTATTTGTCTAACAATCTATATGTCTATATGTCTATCTGTAAATCTGTCAATCTATCTATCTATATATCTATCTATCAGTCTATCTGCCTATATTTCAATTAATATATCTATTTATTTATCTATCTATTTATCTGTCTATTTGTCTATCTGACTCTCTATCTATCTATCTATTTGTATATATATGTATATGTCTATCTATCTATATGTCTATCTATCTATCTATATATCTATTTAATTTTCTATCTATTTATCTATCAATTCGTGTGTCTGTCTATCTATCTGCCTGTTTAAATATATATATATCTATATCTATTTATTTTTTATCTATTTATCTATTTATCTATCTGTCTGTCTATCTGTCTATAAGTCATATGTCCATTTGTCTATCCGTCTATCTGTCTATCTATCTATCTATCTATTTATTTGTCAATTTATCTATTGGTCTATTTTTCTATGTATATTTCTCTCTATCTGTCTGTTTATTTTTCTTTCTATCTATTTATCTATCTAATTCTATGTTTGATTGTCTGTCTTTATATTTTTCTATCTATCTATCTGTCTATCTATCTAACTATCTATCTATGTAGTTGTCTATTTGTCTATCTTTCTATCTATTCATCTATTAATATGTCTATATGTCTATCCATATATCTACCTATCTATTTATTTGTCTAATAATCTATCAATCTATCTATCTATTTGTCTATCTATCTATATATCTATCTATCTATTTGTCTATTAGTCAATCAATCTATCTGTCTATCTATCTGTCATTCAATCTATCTATCAAATCAATCTATCTATATTTTTGTCTATCTCTCAATATATCTAAATGTCTATTTGCCTATCTATCTACCTTTCTATCTATCTATCTTTCTATCTGTATATCTATCTCTCTATTTGTCTATCTATCTCATTATCTATCTAATTATCTATCTATCTATATGTCTGTCTATCTATCTATCTATCTATTTATTTATCTCTCTATCTATTTCTCTATCTTTCTATCTGACTATATCTCTGTCTATATATCTACCTATCTATCTTTTATCTATTTGTCATTTTGTCTATATTTCTATCTATCTCTATGTCTAAGTGTCTATCTGTATATATATTATCTGTATATGTGCATATCAGTATATGTATCTACATTTCTATTTTCCTAACTATCTAACAGTCTATCTGTCTATATGTCAATCTTTCTATCTATCTATCTGTTTATCTACCTATTTATTGGTCTATCTTCCAATCTATCTTTTTGTCTATATATCTATCTGTCGATTTGTCTATCTATCTATATTTCTATTTGTCTATCTATGTATTTGTCAATCTGTATATCTTTCTATCTATAAATCAATTTAATTTTCTATATGTCTATCTCTCTCTCTATATATCTGTCTATCTATCTATATATCTATTTATCTATCTATCTATCTACCTACCTATCTTCTATCTATCTGTCTATCTATTTATCTAATTATCTGTGAAGTGTCTATCTATCTATCAGTCTATCCATCGATTTGTCTATCCGCCTACCTGTCTATCTTTCTATCTCTCTATCTATTTGTCAATTTGTCTATTTGTCTATTTTTCTATCTGTCTATCTTTTTATCTTTCTATCTATCTATTTGTCTATCTATTTTTCTATATATCTATCTATTTGTATGTTTGATTGTCTGTATATATATTTGTCTATTTGTGTGTTTATCTATTTGGATATCTATCTATTTGTTTATCTTTTTATTTGTCTAAATGTCTATCAGTATATAAGCCTATCAGTCTATCTATCTATCTGTCTACCTAACTACCTATCTATATGTATATATGTCAGTCTATCTATCTATATGTCTATCTGTATATCTGTATAACTTCTATTTGTCTATGTGTCTATATTTCTATTTGTATATCTATCTAACTATAATATATCTATATGTCTATCTTTCTTTTTATCTTTCTGTCTTTCTATCTTTCTGTCTATCTGTCTATCTCTATATCTGTCTATTTTTTATGTCTATTTGTCTATGTGTCTATCTATCTATCAATATATCTGTCTATCTGTCTATCAATTCGTCTATATATCTATCTATCTATCAGAATATCTATCTATCTAACTATCTATCTATATATGAATATGTATATCTATTTATCTGCACATCTGCCTATCTCTTTCTTAGTCTATATATTTATTTTCCAATCATTCAATTTGTCTCTTTGTCTATATATCAATGTATCTATTTATCTGTCCATATATATGTCTATCTATCTATCATTCTATCACATGTATATCTATTTTTTTTATAAATATTATTTATTAATTATAGCCCTCTCTTTTGGTGGAGGAATATCATTTGTACAAGCTACTTCTACTCTTCTCCCTTTTACACCCTTTCCTAAAACTATGAATATGAATCTTGGAAAATACACTTTATAAATTCTTGTTATATCCTATGATCTTATGGCTTGTGCTTTTGAGTTTTTGTTGAGCTTTTAGAATGGGGATAGACTCTTTATCCATGTTTTCTGGATGGTGAGACCTTAAATCGGTTCGTGGTCATGAAGACCATCTATTTGTGTATCTCTCTATCTTTATATCTAGCTATCTGTCTATCAATCTATCTATATGTCTATCTATCTTCTGTCTATTTGTCTATATGTCTATCTATCAATATGTCCATCTATCAATATCTGTCTATTTGTCTATCTATCTATCTATCTTTGTATCAATCTTTGTATCTGTCTATCTCTTTATCTATCTATCTATTTATCCATATGTCTTTCTATCTGTCCATCTATTTATCTATCTATCTATCTATCTCTCTCTCCATCTATATGTCTATCTATCTATATAAATATCTAGCTATCTGACTATATGCCTATCTCTCTATCTATCTATTTGTCTATCTGTCTTCTATCAATTTATTTCTTTGTCTATCTATCTGTGTCTTTGTGTCTAATAATATATATATTATCTATCTGTCTATTTGTCTATCTATCTATCTATATATTTGTCAATCTATCTAATTATTTATGTGTCTATCTGGCTATCTACCTATATGTCTATCAGTCTATGTGTCTATCTTTCTATTTTTTATCTATCTATTAATCTATCTATCTATTTGTCAATCAATCAATCAATCAATCAATCTATCTATCTATCTAACTTTGTGTCCATATATCTATCTATCTAAAGATCTATCAGTATGTATATCTATATATCTTTTTATATTTCTATCTATCTATCTATCTATTATCTAACTGTATATATATATATATATATATCAGTCTATATGTCTATCTTTATATATATCTATTTGTTTTATCTATCTATCTGTTTATTTGTTTATATCACTATTTATTTTTCTATCTATCTATATATCTATTTATCTTTCTATCTGTATATCTATCTATTTATATGTCAATTTGTATCTATTTATTTATCTATTTGTCTATTTATCAATGTGCCTATTAGTCTATTTGTATATATTTCTATTTGTCTATCTGTTAATCTTTTAGCTATCTATTTATTTATGTATCTATGTGTCTATCTATCTATCTATCTGTCTATCTGTTTATATGTCTATTTGTTTATCTATCTATCTATCTTTTTATATGTCTATTTGTTTATCTGTTTATCTATATATTTATTTATCTATCTATCTGCCAATCTATATGTCTATATGTCGATCTATATCTATTTATCTATCTATCTATCAATGAGTCTATCTATCTATCTATCAATGAGTCTACCTATCTATCTATCTGTCTGCCTATATATCTGTCTGCCTATCTATCTATCTATTTATATGTCTATGTGTCTATATGTCTATATGCCAATATGTTTATTTCTCTTCTATCTATCTGTCTATCTATTTTTTTTCAATCTATCTATTTGTCTATCTTTCTATCTATCTATCTTTATATCTATCTATCTTTTTGTCTATTTGTCTATATATATATATATATATATATATATATATATATGTCTATCTTTCTATCTATCTGTATATTTGTCTATTTATATGTCTATCAGTCTATTTATCTATCTATCTATCTGTATATCTGTCTATTTATATATCTATCTATCTAACAGTCTACATGTCTATCTATCTACATGTCTATAAAACTATTTGTTTATCTATCTATCTATCTATTTGTCTACCTGTCTACCTCGCTATCTGTCTACATGTCTATCATCCTATCTATTTATATTTCTATCTGTCTAATGTCTATATGTCTATCTATCTATCTATCTATCTATTTGTTTATCTTTCTATCTATCTATCTTTCTAATGTCTATCTCTTTGTGTTTATCCTCTATATGCCTATCTATCTATCTATTTATCTATCTGTCTGTCTTTCTTTCTATGTATCTGTGTCTCACTGTCTGCCTGTCTATGTGTCTATAGGTTTGTCTGTATATATATCTATTTGTATGTCTGTCTATCTATCTCTATTTCTGTTTATTTATCTACCTATTTGTGTATCTAACTATATATCTATCTATTTGTTTATCTATCTATTTATCTATCTATATTTCTATCTATATGTTTATCTATCTATCTATTCATCTGGATATATATCTCTCTATCTATCGTTCTATCTATATATTTATTTATTTGTCTATCAATCTATCCATCTGACTATCTATCTATCATTTTATCTATCTATCTGTCTATCTGTCAATATGTTTATTAGTTTATCTCTTTCTTTATATACTTATTATCTATCAATCTACCTATTTGTCTATCTATCTATCAGTATATCTATCCATCTATTTATTTATCTATCTATATGCATATATGTCTATCTGTATATATGTCAATTAGTCAATTAGTCTATCTGTTTGTCTTTCTTTCTTTCTATCCATCTATTTATCTTTCTATCTATCTGTCTATCTGTCCATTTGTCTATTTATCTATCTATTTGTCTGTCTGCATATCATTCTATCTATTTATATGCCTATCTGCCTATCTAAATATTTGCTTATCTAGTTATTTGTCCATCTATCTATCTATCTATCTATCTATAAATCTTTCTATATTTCTATCTATCTTTATACCTATATGTCAATATGTCTAACTAACTAACTAACTAGCTAACTATCTGTCTGTCTATCTGTCTATCTGTCTATTTTTCTATCTATCTATCTATCTATCTATCTGTATCTCTTTCTATTTATCTATCTGTTTATCTATATATCTGGTTATCTATCTATCTGGCTATCTATTTATCTTTCTATCTATCTATCTATTTGTATATCTGTTTATGTGTCTATATATCTATCTATATATTTCTCTATCTATTATCTATCTATCTATATGTCTATCTATCTATTAGTATATCTGTCTATCTGTATATCTGTCTATCTATATATATATATATCTATTTATCTGCATATATATCTATCTATTTGTCTTCGGTCTATCTATCTATCTATCTATCTGTCTATCTATTTATTTGTCTATCTATGTCTCTGTCTATCTTTCTACCTATCTATCTTTCTATCAATTTCACTACTAAAATTTACGAGAATACTAACCAAATTACTGACCTAAAAATTTTGTCGGTAATTGCTGTCCAAATCATGACCATTTAGCTACCAAAAAACTGTATCGAAAAAAAACTTTTTGACCAAATTTCTGTTCAAAGACCACCCATAAATACCAACATTTTTTTTGGTCAGAATTGGTATGTAAAGTCGGTATCCAATATATTACCGACCATTTAACGACCAAAAATATTGTACCATTAAAATTGGTCGGTATTGTTGGTTTTAAAATTATTTATAACTTCTTACTTACCGACCATTTACCGAACAAAAATATAAGTCGGTAATTTCTGACTAATTCATGACCAATTTAGAGATCCAAAGAGTGGCATTAGGAAAAAAATATTTTCGACCAAATTTCCGACCAACTACCGACCATATTTTTCCGACCAAATATATTTGGTCGGGAATATGGTTTGTAAATTAGGAGGGAATTAGCAATAAACATTGCCAAAAGATTACCAACCATTTAACGACTAAAAATATATTTCCATTAAAAATAGTTTGTAAAATGATTATTGAATATACTAATAACATCATAATTACTGACCAAACTTCCGACCGAATATTTAAGTCAGTAATTACTAACCATTTCACGACCAAATACCGATCATACCTACCGACCAAATGTTTTTGGTCAAAAATTGGTCTATAAATTAGGATGGAATTAGCGAATAGAAATTACCGATAAATTACTGACCATTTAATTACCAAAAATATATTACCATTAAAATTGATCAGTAAAGTAGACTTCCAAAAACTTATAACTTTGTTTTTACTAACCGTTTACCGATCATAATTTCGGACGGTAATACATAGTTTTAATTTTTGAATTAAAATTCATTTGCTAAGTCATTAACACCAACATTCATTTGAAACTAGATTGTTTTGTGAAGCAAAGGCGACTGCAAGCATAAATTCGATAAATTTTTGGTCTCTTCTTCTGAATTTAGGTACATTTTTTTTTGTTATTCTCCGTCAAAATACAATTACATATCTCTGTCTCTCTGAATTATATATAGAAAATTAGATTTTTGTTTTTTCAATATAATCGGGTAATAGGTTTTTATTTTTTTTCCTCCGAATTTCTTCAATTTTGTTTCAATTTTATTTAACCTAACATGAGTTTGACATGACACAATTACTGAATGTTTGCATCCAATTAATCTTAATGTTAAAGACTTATATTTATATATTCGTATGATATTATGTATACATGTTTATCCTTTAATATATATAATGATTAATGTTAAATCAACCGTTTATGTAATGTTAATCTTATATGTCTATAACAGTATATATAATCTTGTATACATTTATATAATCATATGACATTATGTATAAATGTCTATACTTTAATATTTATAAACGTATTACATTATAAATACACATTGATATGTTTATATAAACATATAATGTTATATATATATATTTTTTATACATATATATTAATATTTATAAATATTAAATGATTATATAAAATGTCTATACAACATATACATTAAACTATCCATTTATTTAATTTTTTATATAAAATTATGTAACATTAAATGATTATACAATTTTGTAAATAATTATATTACATATTAATTTGTATATAAATTTAGAATATTTATAATGTTTATATGAATGTGATATATAAACTATATATTATTTATATAAGTGATACATACAAATATAATAATATTTAAGTAACATTTATGAAAATATTTTATTCACAAATATTACATAGAAACATGTGTTTATTTATATAATCATATGCCATTTTATATATAATTATTTATACCTATATTTATAATAAAGTAAACTATTTTTATGACTATATTTATAACGTTACATAACTAATATTTAACTATATAATAATGTATAACTATATGTATAATTCTATATTACTATATTTCTAACAAAATATACTATATGTATACTAATATGTAACTATATATATTTATATTTTACTAAATGTATAACTATGTAAATGTTATATATAATTATATCATTAACTACAAACATATATATAACTATATGTGTATAACTATATATAAATATTTGTATAACTATATAACACTCTATATAATTAAATATAACTATATTTGTAACTATATATACATATATGTATTCATATACTTAAATCAAAATATTTGTTTATAACGTTCTATATATATATATGTATTACTACTTATAAATACATGTATGAAATATCTATATATAACTATATGTTTAATTATATATAACTATTTATAACTATATATATTATATGTAAAATAATATATAACTATAAATAATTATATCTTACTATATGTATAACTATAAAATTGTTATGCATAATTATATTTAAATATTAAACTTTACAGCTTATATTTAATATATATTTGTATATAGTAGTATATAAAAAATATTTTACTATATTTATACCTATAAATTACTACACGTATAAATATATAAAATTAAATGAACAAATATATAAACCTACATGTATAAGTATACATTTAACTATATGGGTAACTATATATATAAGCACATGTAACTATATTTATAATTACATGAATAACAACATACAACATTATGTAAAACTATATGTGTATAACTATATATAAATATTTGTATAACTAAATTTATGTCTATATAATTATATATAACTATAATTAGAGACAATCACGTTTGTTAAATAAAATGATTTTTTAACTAGTTATGGAAGACGATCGTGAATGGATGTACAAGGGTCGAATAGTGAATGGAATGTTCTCTAATGAATCGGTGGATAAAGTTGATGAATTTTTTGAGTTTTCTCTGAGACAAATTGAGTGTGTGAATGGTGGTAAAGATATAAGGTATCATTGCACTTTAGTTAAATGTCAGAATAAAAAGGTTATAAATGTTGAGACTGTGAAGATGAATTTGTATAAAAATGGTTTTGTGGTAGATTACTATGTTTGGATATACCATAGTGAGAAGAAAGTCTACCAATGGTGTTCAAGTTTATTATGAGTATCAGTAAGTGAATGTGATCAGATGGTCTCAGATAATATTAATCACACTACATACCATAAAATGTTTTGTGATGCTGTGCATCCTGAATTCAACCCAAATGAGGAACCCAATGCCAAGGCACGGAATTTCTATGACATGATTCGAGCTGGAGACAAACCTGTATATGAGAGAAATTCTAAGCATACTCAGCTATCTGTAGCCATGAGGATGATAGAAATAGGGTGCAGACATAGGTATTCGCAGGCATGGTTTGATGATAAATCTAATTTCATTCAGAATTGTTGCCACAAGATAATCTGATGCCATTAGATTTCTACAACACGAAGAAGTTAGTTAGAAGCTATGGATTACCCGTATAGGTAATTCATTACTGTGTAAACAACTGTATGATGGAATGGGTAATGATAGAGACCTTAACGGTTCTAAAATGTGTGGGCATTCTCGGTACAAGCAAAAGGTTAGAAGTTCTAAAAATAGATTGTATATAGGAAAGTTGAAGGTGTCGTATAAGAAGATTCACTATTTTTTAATAACACCTAGTTTGCAGAGATTGTATGCATCAACAACAATAGCTAATGAAATGAGGTAGTATTCTGAGCATCATATGGAGGACTGTAAGATGTGTTACCCTTCTGATGCACTTGCTTCAAAACATTTTCATGGGTGTTTTCCTAATCTTTCTTCTAAAGTTCGTAATGTTAAGCTGGGTTTATTTGATGATGGTTTTCAGCCATTTGGTCAATGTGGACAGTAATATTCTTTGTGGCCTACAGACTTTTGTATGAAGGAGGAATTTATGTTTTTGACTGTGTTAGCACTGGGGCCTACTAATCCAAAGTGGAAGATAGATGTTTTTTTGCAGGCATTGATAGAGGAGTTGAATAGTCTTGGAAGTGTCGGGGTTCAAACTTATGATATTTCTAAATGACAAAATTTTCAGATGCACGCTACCCTCATGTAGACCATAAATTTCTTTCCACCATATTCTATGATGTCTAGGTGGAGTACAACAAATATGTTGGCATGTCCGCATTGTATGAAAGATTTTGATGCTTTTATATTAATCAGGAGTGGAAAACAATCGTTGTTTGACAACCATCGCATATTTTTTCCCATTAATCATCCTTATCGACGGAAGACCAAATACATAATTAAGAAAAGAAAGGTTACTTAACAATTCACAGGGTTAGATATGGGGATTAAATTCTGTAGGAATTGAATATCAGAAGGTTGAGGAAGGTGATAGATGTTGATGCTGAGGCTGTGAATGCACCTATATCTAAGACGTATGGGTGGAAAAAGAGAAGTATTTTCTAGGATTTGCCCTACTAGCATGAACACTTGCTCAGACTCAATCTTGATGTTATGCATATCGAGAAGAATATATTTGACAATATTTTTAATACAGTGTTTAACATTCCAGGCAAAACTAAGGACACGTACAAGTCGAGAGATGAGTTGAATAAATATTGTTGTCGTCCTCAATTTGAAAAAAATCTTTTAGCAAATAAATACCCTGATGTGCCATTTATTTTGAATAAATCACAAAAGAATGTTGTGTTAGAGTAGGTAAAAAAACTTAGATTTCCAGATGGGTATGCTTCTAATTTGGGGAGATGTGTGAATATGAAAAAACATAAGATGTTTTGCATGAAGAGTCATGATTGTCATGTATTCATGCAATGGTTGTTGCTAATTAATCTTCGAGAATTCAGGTCCTAATAGAATATGAGATCCGATAACTGAGATTTATTTATTGTTCAAACAACTGACATATTCTTCTTTGACTGATGAGGAGATGAGGAATCTAGATGAACAAATTTTTGTTACCTTACGCAATCTTGAGAAAATCTTTCCTCCAAGTTTTTTTGATCCAATGGAATATCTTCTAGTGCACTTGGCTTACGAAGCTAGGATTGCTGATCATGTCCATTATCGTTATCCTCCAGAAAGGTAATATTAATTTACTCATCCAATTCTTTTCCTATATATTTATTTATATATACACAAAAATGACTAGTAATTTTCAAAAATTTTAAATATTGCTTATAATAATGAATAAAGCTCTATCTGAGGGTTCTATATCAATAGGTTATTTTATGAATGCGGCTACAAAATTCGCATCATTCTATTTCAAAGAAGGAGATCCAACTCTAATACTTAATGAAAAGTGGAATGTGGTTTATCTTTATGAGAATGTGGATAATGATATGGTTGAAATTTTCAAGCCTCCGGGTAAAGCAATTAGTGCTGAAGGGAAAAGGTATCTAGTAGACTATGAATATACTACAGCTCATCTATATGTTCTAATGAATTGTCGATAGGTTCAACCATTCATTGAGTAAGTATTCCATAAAAGTCAAATGAGATATATTTAGCATTATAATTTACTATTTCCTATCAATATTAATTATTTCTAATTTCTTTCATTAGTGATTTTGTTATAGATTAGCATAAAGAGTTGCCAAACATGAATGTCGAAGCTATCAATGTCGTGACAGAGCAAGAATTTCCATCATTTTTTGAAAAATATGTATGTTTACTTAAATTTGATTCCAGGTTCATAAACGTGCAAATAAAATTTCAAATCATTATCTTTGAACTATAGCACGAGGTCCCCTAATAAAGGTTAGAACATACAATAGTTACTATGTGAATGATTTTAAATTTAACACTAAATCGTATGGTAGTTATCAAGAAACAGACAATAAGGGGATATGCATTAAAGGATTCATATACAATGAAACCAAATATGACTATTACGGAACTCTGGTCGAAGTAATCAAGTTAGAATTTGAAGCTCTCCTGGTTAAAAAAAATTGTGTTATTCAAATGTTAATGGTTCGACCCAACACCACATGTTAGTATTCTTGTCCATCCTCGTTATAAACTTGTCAATGTGCACGAAAAAAAAAAATTCAACAAGTATGAACATTTTATCTTAGCATTACATGCATCACAAGTTTATTATTGTGAATATCCATATCATACCGATCTTAGAAAGGATTGGAAAGCAGTGTGCGAGATCAAAGTAAGGGCTTAAATTGACATCCCCGCATCACCAAGTACTAATTTCATAGAACCAACTTTTCAAAATGATGATAATGTTGTTATAATTAAAGCTGTGGTGGGGGACAAAGACATCCTTTTAGTCACATCTTCTTAGATGGATACAAGTGGGGATGTAGATATTGATGAAAATTTAATTGATTATGAGGAAGAAATGAGTGATTTTGAGGAGTTTGAAAATGAATTTACTACATCTGAAGAAGAGGACGAACTAGATTTGGATGATTCTAATGAGAATGAGTAGATAGTGAGTTTTATTTTAATCATTAATCATTTTTTTTTATTTTCATTGCCTTATATATTTTTAACAGATATGGCACGTGGACGAGGTAGAGGCAGTACATTGCAAGGTCGTACTAGTTATGATATAGGCAACATGGCCTCAGGTATGTCTAAAACTGGTAGAGGGTCATGGGTGGATGAGATGCTAGAGTAGACAGATAAGGTTGTTAATGTTCCGCAATAGCAGCATCAGCATCAGCTGACTATTCCACATAATGGTCCTAAGATTTTGATGAATGATCAAGAGATGTGGGAGGGAGAGGAGGGAAAGGATGGATATGTTGGAGAGTCTTCCTTAGAGCACCCTACAAATGAGACTCTCCATATTACTCAGTTTGATCCGACAATTGATAATCCGTAAGATATAAAACTTAACAAATGATGTATCAATTTATTAATTTATTTCTTACTTGCTAATAAATCTTGGGCTACATAATGAAGTTAGAGCCGACTAGTTCCTTTTCTAGGGTTTTGAGGATAATTTTCAAGAAGTCCTTTAAACCTAATGGACATAATTACAAGTTACTCACACATAGAGACCAATTGATGATTTGGAGAGAATTTAAGGTAAATATTACTACCTAAAATTTTTTATATCTTTTATTTATTCTTTTATTCACTGATTAAAAATTTCTTAATTATAATTGCAGAAAGTTTAGAGGTGGACATAGCCAAATGAGGCATTTAAAAGCATGTTCTACAAACATGCTACTAGTCGGTATAAAGACACCGTATACGAGATCAAAGATAAATGGTTGATGAAGAAATAAAAAGATTTGAGCATCCTAGATCATGTTTTCAAGGAGTGGCTGAGCAGACGAGAAGATCCATATTATAGGAAGAGGTGTGATAAACATAGCGGCGATCATCGCTCAGAGCAGGCTGGGGAGGGTAGTGGCATGTCCACACACACTTGTGGATCTTGCTCTATGCATGAGCATGAACAAGCAATGGTATTATTTCTAATTTTTACTTTTTATGTTTATTACTTTGTGAAATGTGTTCAATTATGCCTAATTTTTATTTCTAATAAAGAATTTTTTTTCAATAGAATTAACTTATGTATTATGTGTAATTATAGACACGCAAGGAGGGTAAAAAGTCCAGTGCTCCTTTCTTATTCAAATACACGCGCACCAAGGCTCGTGATGATCAGACTTTCATTGATCAGAGATCTCGTGTAACAAATGTAAGTTTTATTTAAAAAACTTAACTTTTCTCTTTTTTTATGAATATATTTTGAAATACGTATCATACATGTTTATTAGGTGAGATATGAGGAAATGTTAGCTTCTGCAACTCAAGCATATTCCTAGTCTACTTCAGGTTTATGTGATGATACAATCGGTAGTTCTCATTCATCAGCTCTACCAGTCTATACGAATCAGATTTGGTATGCAGTTGTTGATAACAAGGAGAAGATGCCCACTATGTCATCGGTTCATCGACATCATCATTCTACTTGCTTAAACGACCAAATTATGAAGCTAAATTTTCAGGACCAGTTTCGAATTTGTTCTCGAAGATTGAGGAATTTCAGGGCGTGATGTGAAATCTGAGACAGTATCAGTAAGTCGATACCGAGCGACACATGATCTACTATGAGGATGATATGGAAGAGTTGCGTATGCATTTTGACTGGCTTACAAAAATGTTTTAGAAAGGAGGACTGCAGTTCAACCCTGATGATCTAATTCGAATTGTTCGGCATAATGCTCCAGCTACATCATATATTCCATCACCTAAAACAACACCTACAGCAACTACATCAGGACTAGCAGTTGCAAATAGCTCTATCCCAGTACCTGACATCTCACAATGCAGAGCAGATATGTCGCAACATAATGACTATGAAACTAGGTTAGATGATTGAGTGTATTACACATATTTATTTTTCAATGCTTTAAACTTTGATTTTAAATTTCATTTTTTTATTTTCTCTTGACATATTTAATATAAAAATGTAGTATATATAGGGATTTAATTGGAATTTTTTTGTTGCATAATCTAAATATATATCTGAATCTATATATATTTAAAAAGCAAGATTTCTAAATCAAAACTAGAAAAAAAATATTTGGTCGACAATTACCGACTAAATTGCATCCAAAAACCGACCAAAATTTTTTTAATATCAATGGTCGTTAAAAGGTCACCAAATGGTCGGTAATACTTTTTGAGATCAATAACCGACCAATGATTTTAAAAGATTTTGGTCTATTTTTGGTTGTAATTTTTTCAGTTATCACTGACAATTTTGTGACTATTTACCGACCTAATGCGTTTGGTAGGGAAATGGTTAGAATATAGTCGGAAATTATTTGTCGGTAAATGGTCTGTAAATTGTCGATAACTACCGACTCTTTGGAGACCTTGTACCGACATAAGTATTTTGGTCGGAAAATTGTTGGAATATAGTCGGTAAATATTTGTCGGTAAAGGATTGTTAATGATTAGTAATTTAACAACCGACTGATTTTGTGTCGGTAAAAAAATTTCCGGCGAGCAAAATTGTGACCAAATATTTTAGTCAGTAAATGGTCGGTATTAGTTTTCCTGACCAAAAAATACCTAATTAGTGACCAAATAATTGATCGGTAATTCAGTAAATTTTAGTAGTGGAATAAAAGCATGTTTGAATGTATTAGAATAGATTCTGGAAATATATTAGAAGAAATAAAAAAGGGAATTTCAAATATTTCACCCGTTAGGCCTATATAAATGAAAGAAACTGAATCAAACAAAAGAATAAAGAATGTTTGAGGAATAACGGGAAAAAGATTAAAAGAATAAATATGAAAATTTTAGATGGAATAAACCTACACAGGGAATGTTAGCATTAAACACGAATGGTAGTTTTAAAAGGGAAATAAGAGTGCCAGGAGGAGGAGGAGGAGCTATAAGAGATACACATTGGAGAATTATAAAAGCATTTACAATTAAGGAAAAAGCCTTCTCAACATTGCATGTAGAGATTATGGATCTCCAAATATACAAGGACAACAATCTTAAAAACATCATAATCCAAGTAGACTCAAGCCTACTTGTGGGATTGGCCACAAACAAGATCAATAAGTGGAGGCATGAAGAGGAGGTGAGAATGATCAGAAATCACCTAAAAGACATAAATGGAACAATTACTCATATATAGGGAAGCATATATGCTAGCAGATAAACTCACAGAAGAAGGCTTAAGTAAAGGGATGCAAGAATTCGATGCAGAGAACATTCCAATGAAATATAAAGGTTTAATAAAATTAGATAGAATAGGTATCCCATATGTTTGGAGACAAAAAGAAAAAACATAAACACAAGAGAGGGGATGGGGAAGAGAGAAAGTAATTGCTTAGATATTGCACTCATATATATATATATATATATATATTTGACTACTTGAAGGAATAAGGCGCAACAACCACAGAAAAGGCATGACAGAACTGGCTTTGGTTAAGGGTAGTGAGAGTAGTCAATTGTTGCTTGCTATTACTTTAATTAGCATAGCAAGCCTGGCAAAAAATGCAGCTAGTAGCTGGCAAGTGAATGATAGAAATGGATAGTCTAGGAGTAGTCTAACTGCTTGTACTATAAGGGTAAAGGTGATAATGGAAATGAGAAGAATGTTATATTTGATTATATCTATTTGGTTAGTTCATAGCAGAGCAGATTGGCAATACTTGTTCCTATTGAGTTAGTATTCAGATGGTAAAATTATAAGAGGTTGAGTTAGAGGATTGTAGGGTGTTGTCTAGGATGCTTTGTTTAAGGAGATGAATGTAGCTAGTAGCAGGGAAGCAAATGACAGTAAAGGTTGCTTGTAAGCAAGTACAAGGTGGAGGAGATGCAATAATTATAGAGACATGCTAGAAATATGAACCATAACACAAGCAGAATGAGGAAGAGGATAAAAGCCAGGCAACATGAACAATATTATATAAAGAAGGAGGAAAACATATATACAATTGGGAAGCCGAAGCAAAAGTTCAAAGAACCTCTAACCAGCCGGATATATGTGTTATTTGAATGCAGTTTATTTTAAATGATGTAAAGGTAAGGAAGCAGAGGAGAAATGAGTAGTAAAGTGCAGAATAGTTAATTGTATGTTATTGTAGAAATAGAGGAATCAAATAGAGCAAAGGGGAGGACGAGCACAATTTAAAAGAAGATGCAAAAATAAAGATACATCAAGAGATAAAATAGAAATGCAAGGTCATGGGAAAGGAGCAGAAAGGATAACAGAAGTATAGGCCCTAAAAGAAATAAAATCAAATTAAGTATAGAGTTAAATATTAGCTAGAGTAATATAGAAGGTTGTAAAAGGGCAATGGGTAGCAAGTAAGAAGTTCGTATCAAGGGAATTCCTCAGCCAAAATAGAGGGCTAATATTAATAAAACAAACCTTAGAAACAATAGACCGACAGAAAGACAAACATAAAGACAAACAGATAGATAGACAGACAAACAGATAGTTAAACAAATAGATAGATGTGCAAAATGGTAGACAGATAGATATATAGACTATATGTCTATTTTTATATCTCTATATCTATTTATATGGGTATCTAGCTATATGGTTATCTGTCTATCTGTCAATTTGTCCTTCTTTCATTCAATCAATCTGTTTATCTATCTATTTATAAGACTGTATATCTATCTATCTGTCTTTCTGTCTATCTGTCTATATGTCTATCTATCTTTCTTTCTATTGACCTTATATCTATCTATCTTTGTGTTTATCTATGTATCTATCTATATATTTATTTATTTATCTATATGTCTATCTATCTATTTATATGTCTATCTATCTATCTATCTATCTATTAATGTTTGTATCTATCTAATTGTAAATCTATTTATCTGTCTATAAATCAATCTATATGTCTATTTGTCTTTGTGTCTATATATCTATCTATCTATATGTTTATCTTTCTATATATATGTCTATCTATTTATCCATCTATCTATTGGTCTATCTATATATCTATGTATTTATCTATCTATCTTATTATTTTCCTATAAGCCTATCTGCATATTTGTCTATCTACATATCTGTCTATCTTTCTATCGATCTATCTTTCTAACTATTTATCTCTCATACTATCTATTAAACATTCTATTAATCTAGCAATCTGTTAATCTGACTATGTATCTATTTGTCTATATGTCAATCTGGATATCAGTATATCTGTGTATGTGATTATCTATGTTTCTAACTATCTATCTACTTATCTTTCTATTAGTTTATCTATCTATCTACCTATCTACCTATCTGTCTATCTATATATAGGTCTATCTACCTATCTACCTATCTATCTATATGCCTATTTTGCTATATGAATATGTGTATATCGATCTATCTATTTATCTATTTATCTATGTATTTGTGTATCTATCATTCAATTTGTTTATCTATCAAAATGTCTATCTGTCTAATGATCTATCTGTCTATTTGTCTATCTTTTTATCTATCTATCTATCTATTATCTGTCTATCTGTATATCTATCTATTTTTTCTACCTGTCAACCTATCTATCTGTCTATCTATCTATGTACATATCAATATGCTTATATGCTTATCTCACTATCTACCTTTCTTCCTATCTATCTATCTATCTATCTGTCTATCTACCTATCTGCTTATCTCTCTATCTGTATATCTATCTATCTAACCATGTACACGTATAAGTGTTTATCTATCTGATTATCTATCTATCTATCTATATTTCTATATATCGTTCTTTCATTATATCTATCTATCAATATATGTATCTGTCAATCTGTCTATATTTCTATTTATCTATCTATATGTTAATCTGTCTATATGTCTGTCTAGCTATCTATCTATCTATCAATCTATCTATGTGTCTATCTATATACCTATCTATCAGACTATCTATCTATGTGTCTATATATCTATCTATATGTCTACCTATTTATCTATCTATCTATCTGTCTGACTATCTGTCATCTTTCTATCTATCTACCTTTCTATCTATCTGTCTATCTATCTATCTATCAATATGTCTATATGTATATCTCTATCTATCTATATATCTAAATGGTCTATTTGTCTATCTATCTATATGTCTATCTCTAAATCTATCTATCTATCTAAATGGTCTATCTGTCTATCTATCTATTTTTCTATTTTTTTTCCATCTATCTATCTATATTTTTATCAGTCTACCTGTCTATCTCTACTTCTTTCTATCTATCTGTCTATCTATCTAAATATTTAGTGATCTATCTATCTATATTAACTATTTGTCTATCTTAATATCTATCTATCTTTCTATCTATCTATATATATATCTATCTGTCTGTCTATATATATGTATATATGTCTATAAGTCTATATGTCTATATCTCTATATGTCTATATGTCTATATGTCTATATGACTATATGTCTATATGTCTATATATCTAAATGACTATCTATCTATCTATCATCTGCCTATGTGTCTATCTACCTATATGTCTATATATCTATGTGTCTAAGTGTCTATCTATCTATCTATCTATTTCTCACTACATCCGGATGTAATTAGCTAGGGAATATAGTAGTGACAGATAGATAGATAGTTAGTTAGATATATACATAGATAGACAGATAGACAGATAGTTAGATAGATAGATAGATAGATAGATAGATAGATAGATAAGCAGATAGAGGATATACATAGATAGATAAAAATTTCGAGAGGTTGAAAGATAGACATATACACAAATAGAAAAGTAGATTGATGGTAATATAGATAAATAGAGAGATGGACATATAGATAGATAGATAGATAGATACACATACATATAGATAGATAGATCGACAGACAGATAGATAGATAAATAGATAGGCAGATAGATAGACAGATAGATAAATAGATAGATAGATAGACAGACAGAGAAACAAATAGATAGATAGACAGATAGACATATAGACAGATAGATTGATTGACAAATTGATAGATAGAAATATAGAAATATAGACTAAAAGACAAATAGGCAGATAGACAGATAGACATATACACAGATAGATAGATAGATAGGAAAATAGATAGATATATAGAACAAATAGACAGATAGACAGACAGATAGACAGATTGATAGATAAACATATAGATAGATAAATATATAAAAAATTGACAGAAAGATAGATAGATAGAAAGATAGATACATAGAAAGATAGATAGATAGATAGATAGATAGACATATTGGCAGATAGACAGATAGAAAGATAGACAAATAGACAGATAGACAAATAGACAGATAGACAGATAGCCAGACAAAAAGACAAACAGATAGATAGATAGATAAATAGACATATAGATAGACAGGTAGATAGATAGACAGATAGATAGACAGATATATATATATATATATATATATATATATTTATAGATAGATAGACAGTTAAACAGATAGATAAATAGAAAGATGGAAAGATAGATAGATAGATAGATAGATAGATAAACAAATAGAAAGATAGACAAATAGATAGATAGTTTGATGACAATAGATATATATATATAGTGAGAAACATAGATAGACAAATACATATATTTATAGATAGATAGTAAATAGATAAACAAATAGATATATAGAGAGATATATAAATAGATAGATATATAGATATACAAACATATAGATAGAAAGATATCTAGAAATCTAGATAGTCAGATAGGTAGATAGATAGATATATATATATATATATATATATATATATAGATAAATAGATAGCCAGATAGTCAAATAGGAAAATCAATGGTTAGTTAGATAGATATATAGATACATAGGTAGATAGATAGATAGATAGATCAATCGATCAATTGAAATATTGATTGATTGATTAATAGATAGATATATAGCTAAATAGATAGAAGATAGATAGATTTATTTATTTATTTATTTATTGAGAGACAAATAGACAGACAAATAATTAGATAGATAGATAGACAGATTGACACACATACAAAAAGATAGATAGACTAACAAACATACAGACAGACACATACTCAAACACATAGATAGACAGATAGACATATATATAGACATTAAGACACACAAACAGATATAAATACAAACACATAGATACACAAAAAGATAGACAGACAGATACACATAGAGATATGTAGATAGGCATATATATAGACATATATATAGTCATATAGATACACAGACAGGTAGACATTTATATAGATAGAGAGCCAAATAGCGGATATACATAGAGAGATAGACATTTAGAAAGATAAATGGAAATGGAGTTAGATACACAGACAGGCAGAGAAACATATAGTCAGATAGATAGATAGGCAGATAAGAAGATTGATAGATAGATAGATATATAGAAAGATAGATAGACAGATAGACAAATAGATATACAGACACATATACATAAAGAAAGAAAGACAGATTGACAGACAAAAAGATAGAGAGATTGACAAACAGACAGATAGATAGACAAACTTACAAATATATAGATAGATAGACAGATATATATAAAGACATATAGATAGATAAATAAACAGAGACATATATAGATAGATAGATAGACAAACATATAGACAAATAGAATGATAGACAGATAGAGAGATAGATAGAAAAACATATAAAAATATAGACATATAGATAGATAGATAGATAGATAGACCAATATATAAAATGAAATAGAGACAAATAGACAGATAGATAGTAAAATAGACAGACAGATTGATAGATAGACAAATTGATAAATTAAAAGATTGACATATAGACATATATGGTGATAGTTAAGTAGGCACATACCCTGATAGACAGATAGATAGATAGATAGATAGTCATATAGACATATAGAAAGATATATTGATAGACAGATAGATAAATAGTCAGATAGACAGATAGACATATAGAAAGATAATTAGAAGATATATTGATAGAAAGATACATAGAAAGATAGAAGAGAGATAGATAGATAGATAGACATATAGATAGAGGATAAATAGAAATATAGATAGAGGGTAAATAGACATATAGATAGATAGATAGAAGACAGATAGCCAGATAGCCAAAAAAGAAGATAGATAGATAGAAAGAATATAGAGAGAAAGATAGATAGAGAGATAGATAAATAGATAGAAAGAAAGATAGATAGATAGATAGATAGATAGATATATTGAAAATAAGATAGATGGATAGATAGATAGATAGATCGATATATACAATAATAGACAGATAGATATATATATAAAGATAAACATATAGATTGATAAATATATACACAAATATAGAGAAAGATAGATAGACAGATAAATAGATAGAGAGATAAAATGATAGACAGAAAGTTATACTGATAGATAGATACACAGATAGACTAATAGATAGATAGACTGATACACTGATAGATAGATAGATAGATAGACAAATAGACAAATAGATAGACTAATAGACAGATAGATAGATAGACAAATATGTAGATAAATAGATAGAGAGATAGACATATAT
>JAREIK010003433.1:195808-216461 GCA_029783825.1 Sapria himalayana
AATGATAGACAGATATAGTTAGAGATATACATATACGATAAAGATATACAGATAGATAGATAGAGATAGATAGACAAATAGATTTATATTTATACATATATACACAGATAGGCAGATAGATGATATACAAATAGACAGATAGATTGAATGAAGATAGATATATAGATAGAAAGATACATAGATAGATAGATAAAAAAGATAGATAGACAAAAAATAATAGATAGTAAAATAGACATATTGATATATGGATAGTTAGAAAGAAGACAGATAGACAGATATACACATAGTATCATAGATACTTAGACATATAGACAGATAGACAAATAGATAGATAGACAGATACACAAATAGATATATAAATAGAAAACATATAGACAAATAGACAATACATAAGATTGATGATTGATGAGAGATAGATAGCTAGATAGATAAATAGATAGACAGACAGATAGATAGATAGATAGATAGTAGAAAGATATATAGATAGATAGATAGACAGATAAATAAATAGAGAGAAAGACAGGCACACATACACACAAAAGATAGATATATATATAGATACACAAATAGAAAGATAAATAGACTAACATATAGACCAACAGACAGATATACAAAAATGACAGATAGAAAGATAGACAGATAGATATATAGATATAAAGATAGATAGATAGATAGATATAGAGATAGATAAATAGATAGTTAGATAAAGGAGAGACATCGAAGATTTACATTCAGAGAGAGACAAATATAACTATAAAAGATAATCAGATAGATAGATAGATTGACATTTATAGAGATAGACAGATTGACATATACACATATAGATAGATAGAAAGATAGTCAGATATAGATAGATAGATAGATAAATATAGATAGATACTAGATAACCAACAAACAAATTGATAGATAGAAAAGATATACAGATAGACCATATTGATAGAGAGAGAGATAGATAGATTAATGATGGAAAATAGATAAATATAAAGATAGATAGACATATAGATAGATAGAAGAGAGACAAATAGAAAGATAGATAGATATAGAGATAGACATACTAGACATATATATAGATTTATAGATGGAAAAATAGATAAATATACAGATAGACATGTAGATATGCAAATAGATAAATAGAATATTAGACATATAGACAGATAAACAGATAAACACAAGATAGATATACAAAAATAAACAAGTAGACAATATATGGATAGATAGATAGACAGATAGATAGAGATAGATACATAGATATGCACATATTTAGATAGACAGTTATATAGGTAGATACAAAGACATATAGATAGATAGACAGATAGGCAGATAACATATATATAGATAGACAGATGATATACAGATGACAGATAGCCAAATAGATAGATAGACAGATCGGTAAATACACACATATAGATAGATTTATATATAGATACAAAGATAGTCACATAGATAGATAGATAGATAGTCTGGTATACACAAAGATAAGTAGATAGATAAATAGATAAGCTGATAAAAAGGTATAAAGATAAAAAGATAGAGAGATAGACCATATAGATAAATAGACATCTGGATAGATAAAAGATAGACAAATAGACAGATAGACAAATTGACAGATAGATAGATAGACAGATAGACAGATAGACAAATAGATAGATATACAGATAGACAAACAGATAGATAGATAGATAGATAGACAAATAGATATATAGACAGATAGATCGAGAGACAGTTATATAGATAGACAGATAGACAGATAGAAAGATAGACATATAGATATATTGATAGATTAATAGATAAATAGTTTGACATATAGATATATAGACATTTAAATTGATAGTCAGATAAAAAAATAGATTGATAGACATATAGAAAGATAGAAAGATTAAAAGATATGTAGATAACCAGATAGATAGGTATAAATAAGATAGATAATTTGATAGAGAAATAGGCAGACTTATAGAAGATAGATATATAGATCTATAGATAGTCAGATAGATAGATAGACAGATAAATAGATAGGCAGATAGATAAACAAATAAAAGAGTGATATATTGATAGATTGACAATAGACATATAGACTTATAGGCTGATTAACAGATAGACAGATAGATAGTATACTAATAGACTACTAGACAAAATACAAAGATAAGTAGATAGTCATATTAGACATATAGACATATAGTCAGATAGATAGATAGAAATATAAAATGTAGACAGATAGATAGATAGACATAATGACATAAAGACAAATAGAATGATTGATAGAAGACAAATAGATATATATATATATATATAATCATATAGATAGATATATAGATATATAGACATATAGATAGATAGAAAGATATAGATATAGACAAATAGATCGATCAAATTATCAATAGATAGATAGATATAAGATAGATATATAAATAGATAGATAGACAAATAGATAGATAGATAGATAGTCAAATAGACAGATAGACAAAGATATACAGATATATAGACAAATAAACAGACAGACAGACAGATAAATAGTTAGATAGATAGATAGAAGACACAGACAGATAGACGGATAATAAGATAGATAGATAGCTAGATAGACAAATAAAAGATAGAAAGATAGACAAATAGATAAATATGATGATAGATAATTAGCTAGATAGATTCATAGACTGATACATAGAAGATAGTTAGATAGATAGTCATATAGAGAGATAGAAATATAGAGTGAAGATAGATAGATAGATATATAGATAGTTAGGTACATAAATAGACAGATAGACAGATCAAGAGATAGATAGATAAACAAATATACATATACATATATAGACATATAGACAAATAGATTGATAGACAGATAAAAAATCTACAAATACATAGATAGAAAGATAGATAGATAGACATATAGACAGACAAACAGATGGACATATAAACAAAAAGACAAAAGACAGATAGATAATTAGATAGATAGACACATAAAGATATATATAGATAAATAATACAGATAGATATATATATATATATAGTCAAATAGACACATAAATATATAAATAGATAGACTGTTTCAATTATAGATAGATAGAAAGATATAGAGAGATAAATAGAAAGATTGACAAATAAATAGATAGATTACTAAATAGATAGAAAAATATACAAATCGACATATATATAGATATATAGAAAGATAGACAGAAGAATAGATAGATAAAAAGATTAACAGATAAATAAATAGACAGATATATAGAAAGATAGATAGGTAAAAATATAGTTAGATAGGTTGGTAGATAGATAGATAAATAGATATACATATTAATAGATAGACAGATTGAAAGATAGGTAGATAGATAGTTAGACATATTGTTCGATTGACATGTAAAAACATTTACATATAGGCTTATAGATAGATTTATAGATAAATAGAAAGATAGATAGACAAATAGACATATTAAAAATAGTCAGATAGAAAGATAGATAGATAGACATATAGACAAATAGACATATTAGCAGATAGAAATATAGACATATAGACACATAGATAAATAGATTTAAAGAATGATAGAAAGATAGATATAAAGATAGATAGATAGATAAACAGATAGATAAACAGATAGACAGATAGGTAGATAGATAGATACACAAATAGAAATAAACATAGATAGATATATAGATAGATAGAAAGATAGGCAGGAAAACAGACAGATAGATAGATAGTTAGATAGACAAATAGGCATATAGTCAAATAGATAGATATATAGAGATATAGATAGATATATAGATAGATAGACAGATAATTAAATAAACAGAAGATAGAGTGATTGATAGATAAATAAATAGATAGATAAATAGATAGATAGACACATAGATTGATAAATAAATAGATAGATAAATAGATAGATAGTTAAATAGATAGATAGATAGGCTTATAGACAAATAAACAAAGTGAAAAATAGATAGATAGACATGTAGACTGATAGGCTGGTAGAAAGAAAGAAATAAATAAAGATAGATAGATATCTAGATTGATAGATAGAAGACAAATAAATTGATTGATAATTAGACAGATATGCAGATAGACATGTAGATAGATAGATAGACACATAGGCACATAGACACAGATAGATAGATAGATAGACAGATAAAAAAATAGACATATTGATAAATAAACAAATAGATAAATAGACATTTAGATAGATAGATAGATAGACAAATAGATAGATAGATAGATAAAGAAATAGATAGTTACAGAGATAAACATATAGACTAGTTGACTAATAGACTAATATACAAATAGAAAGATATATAGATAAACGGATTGATAGATAAATAGACAAATAGATAGATAAATAGATATATAGATAAATAGACAGACAAATAGATCGAAAAAAATGATAGATAAACAGATAGATAGATACACATATAGAAAAATAGATAGATACACAGATAGATAGATAGTGATATAGATTGATATATAGACATATACACATATACATAGATAAACATATAAATAGATTTATAGATTGACATATATATAGATAGATAAATAGACATATAGATAGTTAGAAAGACAAATAGATACATATATAGATAAAAATATATACAGATTGATAGATAGACAGATATATTGGTAGACATATCGATAAATAGACAGATAAACAAAAATATAAATAGATAGATAGAGAGATACACATATTCACAGATAGACATATAGATAGATAGACGGATAGACAGATAGATAGATAAATAGAAAGAAAGATAAGTAGATAGAGACATAGATAGACAAACAAACAGATAGATATATAGATAGATAAACAAATAGATAGATAGGCAGATAGATAATTACATAGACAGATAAAAAGATAGATAGAAATAAATTTTGAAAGTTATAGACTTTCAAATATGTAGAAAGACTAATAGACTGATAGATAGATAGATAGAGTGATAGACATATAGATAGATAGATAGATCGATACTCACATAGATAGATAGATAGATAGATAAATAAATAGATTATTTGATAGATATAAAGATAGATAGATAAACAAATAGGCAAATAAACATAAAGACGGATAGGAAAATAGACAAATAGGCATATCGATATATATATATATACATATATATATATATGTAGATAGACTGATGGAAAGCAATATTGATAGACACATATGTAGATATGCAGATAGACAAATATATATATATATATATATAGACAGATATATATAGATAGATATGCAGATAGATAGATAGACACATAGATAGATAGATAAATAGACAGACAGACATATAGATAGATAGACAAATAGATATATGGACATATAAATAGATAAATAGATAGATAGATAGAAAGATATATTAATAAATAGATAGATAGCTAGACAAATATATAGAAGATAGATAGACATATAGATATATAGACAAGTAGATAGATAGGTTCATAGGTAGATAGATGGATAGATAGATAGATAAATGGACAGAAAGATAGATAGACTGATAAAAAGAAAGACAGATAGATAAATAGATAGATAGATACATATATAGACAAACACATAGACAAATAAACAAATTGACTGATAGAAATATAGAAAGATAGACAGATAAAAATAGATAGATAGACATTTAGACAGATAGATATATGGATGTATAGTTAGATCGATAGACAGATAGATAGAAAAAGAGATAGATAAACAGACGGATCGATCGATAGATAAACTGATAGACAAATAGACAGATAAAGTTTTAGACAAATAAAAAGATAGACATACAAATAGAAAGAAAGATAGATAGATAGATAGATATATATAGATAGCTATACATATAGTTAGAAGATAGATATATAAATAAAGAGATAGATAGACAAATAAATAGATAGATAGACAAGTAGACAGATAGACATACAGATAGATAAATAGATAGATATGAAGATAAATAGATAGCAGATAGAAACAGAGACACAAAGTGACATAGACAATAGACATAAGGATAGATAGATAGATAGACATATAGATAGATAGATATATAAATAGAGAGATAGACAGATAGATCGATAGATAGATAAACTGATAGATAGATAGAATGATAGATAGATAGATAGACACATAGGTAGATTCATGATAGATAAATAGAAAATAAATAGATAGCAAGATAGACACATAGACATATAGATAAATAGAAAGAGAGACAGATAGATTGATTGAAAGATAGTTAGATAGACAAATAGATAGAAAGACAGACAGACAGATAGATAAATAGACAAAGATAAATATACTGATAGATAAATAGACACATAGATAGATAGACATATAGACATATAAACAAATAGATAGATCAAGAGATATACAGCTAGATAGATTGGAAAATAGACAAATAGACAGACATATAGATAGATAAATAGATAGATATATATATAAACATATAGACATATAGAGAGATAGACATATAAACATATCGACATATAAAGAGATTGATAGATTGAAAGACAAGTACATAGATAGTTTGATAGATTGACATATACACATATAGACATATATACTTATTAACATATTTCTATTTAGGAAGAAACCCATATATAAAGATAGAGAGATATAAATAATCAAATACACTGATAGACAAATAGATAGATTGATAGATTGATTGACAGATAGATGCATAAACATATAGTCTTTTTGATAGAATCATAGATAGGTAGAAAGATAGATAGAAAGATAGACAGATAGACAAATAGTCACATAGACCGTTAGATAGATATGCATATCAATATATAAATAGATATAAAGTTAGACAGATTGATAGATATATACACAAATAGATAGACAGATAAAAGATATAGAGATAGACACATAGACAAATAGACAAAAAGATTGATAGACAAATAGATAAATATACATATAAACAGATATATAGATAGACAAATATATATATATATATATATATATATAGACAAATAGAAAGATAGAAAGAAAGAAATATAAATAGATTGATTGATTGATTGAAAGATATGTAGATAGGCATATAGGCAGATAGACAGATATACAAATAGACAGATAGGAAAATAAACAAATAAACAGATAGACAGATAGATAAATATACAAATACATCGACAAATAGATAGATAAATAGATAGATACACATAAGGATAGATAGATAGATATATGTATATATATAGACAGATAGAAATATAGAAATATAGATAGATAGATTGATTGACAGATATGCAGATACACAGATAGGTAGATAGACATATATACAAATTGACAGTTAGATTGATAGACAAATAGATAGATAGATAGATAGATAGATAAATTGATAGATAAATAGATAAATAGATAAATAAATATATAGGTAGATAGACAGACATAAATATACATAGATATATAGATAAATATATAGATAGAGATATAGATAGAGAGATAGATATATAGACAGATTAACAAATTGACAAATTGATAGATAAACAGATAGATAGATAAATAGATATATAGAGAGATAAACAAATAGATAGATAGATCGAAATAAAGATAGTGAGAAAGATAGATGTATAGATAGCTAGATAGATCAACAAATAGATAGACAAATAGACAGATAGATAGACAGACAAACAGAAAGAAAGAAAGAAAGATAGAAAGAAAGAAAGATAGATGGATGGATAGTCATATTGACAAATAGACAGATAAACATTTAGACAGATATAGAGATATATATAAATAATACATACGTAGTCAGATAGATAGATAGATAGATTGATAAAAAGATAGGTAGTCAGATATACATACAAACAGATAAACATATAGTTACATAGATAGATAGACAGATAGACAGATATACAGATACAAAGATAGATAGATAGATAGATAGACATATAGATTGATCGATGGTTAGAGAGATAGATAGTTAGAGATAAGCAAATAGACAAATTGAAAGAAAGACATAAAGACAAATAGACAGATAGTTAGATAGACATATTGACATATAGATAGATAGATAGATAGATAGATTGGCAAATATAAAGATAGACAGATAGACATATTGATAGATTGACAGATTTGCAGATAAACAGATAAAAAGATATGGAGAATGATAAATGGAGAGAGAAATAAATAGATAGATAGATATAAAAATTGATATATAGACTAATTTTGAAATACATAGATAGAAAGATAGACAGATATAGAGATAGACAGATAGAGAGTTAGACAGATAGAGATATAGACAGATAGTTAGATAGACAAATAGATAGATAAATAGATAAACAGATAGATATTTAGTTGGAAAAACAAATATACATAAAGACAAATAGACAGAAAGATAGATAGATAGTGAGAATTTTAGATATATAGATAGACAGATAGACAAATAGACAGAAAGTCAGATAAATAGACAGACAGATAGATAGACAGATAGCTAGATAGATTGACAGATATATAGAAAGAAAGATTGACATCTTGACAGATTGACACCAATACTGATAGATAGATCCAAACTTAGACTGATAAATGGATAGAAAGATAGAAAGATAAAAATATATATAGATAGATAGATAGATATGAAGGCAAATAGGTAGATATGAAATTAGATAGATAGGTAGATAGACAAATACATAGATAGATATATTGATTGATTGATTGATTGGCATATAGATATATAGAATGATATATAGACTGATAGACTGATATACAATATCTAGATAGAAAAATAGAAAGATAGACAAGTATATAGATTGATAATTAAACAAATTGACAAATAGATAGATAGATATACAGATAAATAGACAAACAGATAGATAGATAGATAGATAGATAGATAGACAAATAGACAGATAAACGAATATATTGACAAACATACATACATACAGATATATAAATAATTAAATAAATAAATATATATATATATATATAATATATATATATATATTGACAAATTGACAGATTAATAGATTGACAAATTGATAGATTTACATATAGACCGATAGACTGATCAAGAGATAGATAGATAAACATAGACAGTGAGACAGATAGATATATAGATAGATATATTGATGGACAGATAGATAGATAGACAAATATACACATTAATAGAAAGATAGATAGAAAGAAACATAGATAGATAGATAGATTGATAGATAGATTGACAGATAGATAGATAGATAAAAATATAGATCAATAGATAGACAGATAGTTATATAGACATATACATAGATAGATAAATATATTGGTAGATTTAAAGATAGGTAGATAAATAGATAGGCAAAAAGGTAGATAAGCATATAAACATATAGATATATAGGCAGATCGACAAATACATAGATAGACAAAAGATAGATAGATAGATATATAGATTTACTGATATATAGATAGACAGATAGATAGATAGACAGATAAATAGATAGACCGTTAGATAGGCAGATAGATTTATAGATATCAAACAGATTGACAGATATACAGATAGATAGATAGATAGTTAGTTAGATATTCAAATAGATATATAGATAGATAGATAGATAGATAGACAAATAGTCAAATATATATTTTGGCCTTATAAATAGAAAGATAAATAGATAGCTATATATTTAGACTATATAATTAGATAGACAGATAGATAGATAGATAGATAGATAGATAGATAGATTGATATATGGATAGACAAATAAATATAAAAATAAATAGATAGAAAGATTGATATATAGGTATACAGATAGATATAAAAATAAATAGATAGAAAGATTGATAGATTGATTGATAGACATATAGAAATATAGACAGATAGATTGATTCACAGCAAAAAAATATAGCCATATAAAATGATAGATAGAAAGATAGATTGATATATAGACAGATAGATAGATAGATAGTGTAATAAATAGATAGAGAAATAGGTATATAGCTAGATAAACAGATAGACATATAGAAATATATTCAGATTGACAGATAGATAGATAGACAAATAAAGAGAGTGATAGTAGTCACATAGACAGATAGAGAGATAGATAGATTGATTGATTGATAGATTGACAGATATACATACTGACATATAGGCTGATAGACAGATAGACAAATAGACACATATTTAGATAGACCGATTGACAAATAGACACAAAGATAGATAGTGAGATAGACAGATAAATAGATATATAGATAGATAAATAGATTGATAGATAAACATATCAACAAATAGATAGATTGACATATATACATAAATACAAAAGACAGATATACAGATAGATAAATAGACATATAGAAAGATAGATAAAATATAGATTGATAGATATATCCATAGACCGATAGACAGGTAGACAAATAGATAGATAGATAGAAGAATAGACAAAGATATACACATATAGATAGATAGACCCAAAAAAAATAGACAAATAGACAGATAAATAGATAGATAAATAAACAGATAGATAGATAGACATGTATATAGACAGACAAATAGACAAATAGATAAATAAATAGTTTCACAGATAGATAAATAGATAGATAAATAGATAGATAGAAATATAGTTAGATAATTAGATAAATAGCTAGACAAGTAGATTGATAAATAGATAAATCGATAAATACATAGCGAGAAAGAGAGATAGACAGATAAACCTTGTTTTTAAATAGACGGATATGCAAATAGATAGATAAACATATATTTCAGATAGAAAATAGAAAGATAGATAGATAGACAGATAGACAGATAAACAGATTGATTGATGGACAAATAGACAGATTGACAGATAGATAGACAGGTAGACAGACAGACAGATAGATAAATAATTATACAAATAGATAGCCAGATAGATATATAGATAGATAGATAAATAGACAAGTATATAGATAAAGAGATAAATAAATAAAAAGTTATACAAATAGAGAGATATATAGATAGATAGATTAGCAAATAAGTATATATATATATAGATATAGAAAGATAGACAGATAGATAGATGGACAAATAGACAGATAGACTAGATAGATTAAATGCAGATAGAAAGATAGACAGATACATAAATAGATAGACACATAAATAGAAAGTTAGAAAAATAGACAGATAAACCAATAGACATGTAAACACAAATATAGATAGAAAGATATATAGACATAAACAAACAGACAGATAGATATATAAATAGATAAATATATAGATAGATAAATAGATAGATTAATATAAAGATAGATTGATTGATTGATTGAAAAGCATACAAATGTACAAATAAAGAGATAGACAAACACACATATAGACAGAAGATAGTTAGACAGACAGACTGGTTGACCTACAGAGTGAAAAATAGATAAACAAATAAACAGGTAGATTTACAAATAGGTTGACACACACAAAGATAGATAGATCAGATATATATATATATTTATACACACACACACACACACACAAAGAGGGGTATATAATAGATAGACATGGATAGATTGGCATTTAGATAGAGATAGATAGACCCATACACAAATAAACAGATAGAAAGATAGTTAGATAGATAGATTGACATTTAGAAAGAAAGATAGATAGATATATACACAAATAGATAGATAGAGAGATATCAGATCAATCAATCAATAGATATACAGATAGACAAGTAGATAGATAAAAGATAAACCGATTAATAAATAGACAGATAGAGAGTTAGACATATAGACCATATAGACAAATATGATAGATAGATAGATAGACAAATAGATATATAGATAGACAGATAGATAGATACATAGGTAGATAGATAGATAGATACATAGATAGATAGATAGATACATAGGTAGATAGATAGATAGATACATAGATAGATAGATACACAGACAGATAGATAGATAGCATATAGACATATAGACATATAGATAGATAAACAGATAGATATGTAGACATATAGAAAGAAAGAAAGATAGATAGACATTTAGATAGATAGATAGATTAATAGATAGACATATACACAAATAGATAGATAGAAAGATAGTCACTTTGAAACATAAACAGATTGATAGAAGTGTCAAATGGGTAGGGCCGAGTAGTCCCGATATGAGGCACATCACAATTCGATCGTGCCTAGCTCGACACGACACGAAAATTTTTTCTGCCCTTGCCCGAGATGGTTTTGCTCATGGCATGAACTATATTATGTCATATCGCGGGCCTCGTGTAGGGCCAGCATGACATGGTACCATGGCCAGTGGGCAATGTACCACTGCACGAGCCGAGAAACTAACCATGTGACTAAGCCCGACAGATTTGAAAACCACTTAGGTTCGATTCCAATTTCCACCCCTCCCCCTCAATCTGTTTCCCAACGGTTTAAAAAACTAAAAAATATAAAAATTTTGAATTTAAGACGTTGGATTTTCCGAATTTAAAAATTCGAAAACTACTTAGGCTTGGCTTTGGTTGGTGTTTACATTGTTCTTTGGAAGTTGGATTTGTGGTGCACGTGCTTTACCTTTACACTACTTTATGAATATTTCTATATATTTTAATTAGTTAACTGAAACTCTTAAGTCTTAACAAAATATTTAAAATTAATTAGTTTTTTTTTCTTTCCATCTCTTTCTCTACTCTTTAATCTACCCTCTTGTCTAAAAAAACCAAAAAAATTACAAACACTATTAAAATAAATTTAAATTTAGAAAATGAAAATCTTACACAAAGGTCTGATGTCCGAGGCTACTGAAACTTTCGTTTCTCTGGTCGTCTCAACCTAAACATCTAAAAAACAAAAAACTAGGAGGACTTCTATTGTTTGGACTCATTTTAATATAATAAAAAAATGTTAGGGGTGAGGAAGAAGAAAAGGCACAATGCAACTATTGTAAGAAAATTTTAACTTGTAAGAGTACGTTTTGAACTGGGCACCTTAAAAGGCATGCCGAACTATGCACCAAAAAATATAATGCATTAAATACTAGGAAAACCCAACTCAATATTATGTTTTTTGAGGCTAGATCCCGTTCAGTCTCAATGTTTAACCCCTTCATATACCACATTGAGTTACATAGGGAGGCATGGAAAAACTTATTACTATGATGGGTCTTCCAATCAGATTTTTGGAGGTAGTGAGCATCAAGCAGACATAATTTCAGCTTGCTTATCATATGATTCCTAAGTCCTCATCTAGGAACGACATATTAAAATTTTATAAGTTAGAAAAATAAATAATAAATAAAGAATTTATGGCATATAGTAGAGTGGTGTCCATGACATCTGATATCTGGACAAGGCACGATGATTCATCTTATGCATGTCTTACCGCTCACTATGTAGATTCTAAATGGACTCTAAATAAAAAAATTTTAGGATTCTTTGAGATTCTCCATCCTCATGATGGCCAGACCATTTTTGAGTGCATGAAGATCTTTAGAGAATATAAAATTCAAAATAAAAAATTAGTATCACTTTCAATAACACATCTAATAATGGAGTAGCAATTAACATGATTGTTAGGAATATTAGAGACGGACTATTATGAGAGATTTTCCATGTCAGATGCATTGTCACGTGATTAACTTGATTGTACAAGTGGGGATGAAGGTGTGTTACCCCACTTTAAAAAATATACATAACTCACTAAAATACATTTGCAAGCCTCACAGACAATAGGAGTTCGGTAGTCTCTATTTGTCTGTGAATCTTAAGAAGAATAAATTTCAATCGGATGCGAATCCTAAGTATTAGAGTCATGTGTTAGATACGAACACGTGATATCTGACTACATCATTAGTAAGAGTGACTCACTTATTATTGACGACACTGACGAGGCTTTAGGTATATCATTTATGAAATTTCTAAAGATTTTTTATGACACAACGAACATATGTTCATCGGTTTATAATCCCACGACTTACATTTCACTGAAGTGCATATGCAACATTAGTAGCATGTTAAGGAAGTATCAAGCTGAATCGACACTTAGCCATATGGTTGCAGAGATGGAAACCAAGTACTTAAAGTACTAGTTCACCATTCGATCTCTTTATTGCCTCGCTGCATGCATTGACCTAGGGTTAAGGTAGAAGGGGTAGATACAATTTTGACATACATTTCCTCGTGCATGAACCTAAAAGACCAACTAGAAGGGTTCATTCATGAAAAGTTGACTGACCTTTTCACATACTATGATACTAGGTATGGTGGTGGTAGTAGTGAGACTCCGAGTATAGACAATGATTCCATATTTGGAGAAGACAACTTTTCCATTAAGTTAGCGAGGGGGAAATGACTAGGTGGACCATCGAATAGGAGCGTGCTATCTTGATATTTAGATAACGATTACTACTCAATCCGCATAGATTCTAATACTGAGAATATTGATATATTATAATGGTAAAAATCATTTGAGTCCACCTTTTTCATGCTATCTAAGATGACACAGAATCTACTGACTCCTCTAGTGTCGAGCGTAGTATCGGAGTCTACTTTTTCTTTTGTAGTGAATATGATTTCAGATAGGAGATCAAGATTACATACAGATATTGTTGAGGCTTTAGAATGCATGAAGGATAGGGAGGATTCAAGCTTTAGAATCCAGGATCATGTTGAGACATGGGTTTGGGACTGCAATGAGAGCGGAGGAGTTGATTGCTGATGATGATTTTTAAGATAGTTATTTTGATTTTGAGGGTGAGAAAGATAATGTGACGATGATGTATGATTGATGAGGTTGCCACTTGATACCTAATGGGTGATGCTTGCAGGATGTGACATGGTGATGCTGACATCGACACTTATGTTACAGTTGTGCTTTATGCTTATGAGTTATTCTTGATTATTATTTTTTTTTGGCTTTCGATGTTTTGCACTCATTTTTATTTTACATTATAGTTGCTTTGGTATTCGGGCATTTGGCTTTGTGACATTGTCATTTTTGTTTTAAAGAGATAAACTGAGTATACAGCTAGGACAGATAGACCTTAAACCATTATAGATAGATAGATAGACAGATAGATAGATAGTAAGGCTAGATAGATAATATATAGAGAATACACAGAATTGACAAATAGCAACATAGACACATTAGACATTATAGTCCACATAAGGACAGATAGACACATAGACACATAGATAGATAGACAAATAGACAGATAGAACACATAGAGAGATAGGACAATATAGTATAGCTAAGATAGATAGATAGGCTTATAGATAGATTAGATGATTGATTGATTGATTGATTGATTAGACAGAAAGACCATATAGACATATAGATAGATAGACAGATAGACAGATAAATAATAGACATACAGACAGATAGATAGATAGATAGACAGACAGATGGATAGACAGATAGATAGATAGACAAATAGATAAATAGACAATAGACAGATAGACACATAAAGAGATAGACTGATAGATAGCTAGAAAGATATACATATAGATATATAGATAGATAGATAGACAGATAGATAGATAGATATATGGATAAATATATAGATAGAAAGATATAAAGATATATAAATAAATAGTTAGATAGATCGACAAATAGACATTTAGACTAACAGATAGATAAATAGAAACACATATAGATAGAAGATAGATAGATAAACAGACTGACAAAAAGATAAATAGAAAAAATACAAACAATCAGACAGACAGATATAAAAAAAATAGACAGACAAATAGATAGACAAAGAGATAAACCAATAATTAAATATATAGATAGACAGATAGAGAGATAGATAGATAAACCATCTAGATATAAATAGAGAGAGAAAGATAGAAAAATCGATAATTAGACAGATATAAAATAGATAGATAAACAAAATGCAGCTAGACACATAGATAGATATTAAGATAGACAAGATAGATATATAGTACATATACACAAATAGAAAGATAGTCACATTGATAGATAGACAGATAGACAAGTAGATAGATAAAGAGATAAACTGATAAACTAGATAGATAGGTAGATAGAAAGATAAATAGATAGATGAAATAGATAGATAGACTGATAGACAAATAGACAAATAGATAGATTGACAGTTAGATAGATAGATAGATAGAAAGATAGATAGACAAATAAACTGATAGATAGATAGACAGATAGATAAATGGAAATATAGATAGATAGATAGAAAAATAGACAGAAAGATAGATAGACAGATAGATAGACATATAAACTAATGGACAGATAGATAGACATATAGATAGACAAATAGATAGATCGATAGATAGACTGATAGATAGATATATACATAATTCGACAGATATAAAGATAGTCAGATAATTAGATAGTCTGATAGACTAGTAGATAGATAAAGAAATAAATCGCTAAATAGATAGATAGATCGAGAAATAGACAGATAGACCAAATAGATAGATATACAAATAGATAGATAAACATATAGATAGATGGCCATATAGATAGATAGATAGAGTGATAGACACATAGATAGATAGATAGATATATATATATATAGACAGATAGATAGATATACAAATTGACACACATACAAGTTGAAAGATAAAAAGATAACCCAATAAATAGATAGACAGAATAGATATAGATAGCTAAACCATATAGAAAAATAGAAAGATAGAAAGACAAATAGACAGATAGATAGATAGACATATAGACAGATAGATAAATATATAGATAAACATATAAAAGATAGACAAATAGATAGATAGACAGACAGATAGATAGACATATACACTAATAGAAAGATACTAAGATCGTCACATTGATAGATAGACAGATAGACAAGTAGATAGATTAAGAGATAAATTGATAAATAGATAAAGAGATAGACATATAGACCATATAGATAGATAGAAATAAATAGATACACAGATAGATTGATTGACATATAGATAGAAAGAAATATAGATAGATGATAGAAAGATTGATAGATAGATAGATAGATAGACAGATAGATAGAGAGATAGATAGATTGATATATACATAGAAATATAGATAGACAGATAGACAAATAGACAGATTGGAAAATAGATAGATATACAGATAAATATATACACAATTAGACAGATTGAAATATAGTCAGATAATTAGTTAGACATATAGACAAGTAGATAGCCAAATAGATAAATTGCTAAATAGATAGATAGATAAAGAGATCGACAAATAGAGCAGATAGATAGATAGATAGACTAATCGATTGATAAATAGATACATAGATGGACAGATAGATAGATAGATAGAAAAATTTATAGATAGATAGAATATAGATAGATAGACAGACATATAGATAGATAAATAATCAGAAAGATAGATAGATATACAGAAAGACATATAGACAGATAGATATATATATTAATAGTTAGATATAAAAATTGACAGATAGTTTTAATGATAGATATTCAAATAGGCAGATAGATACATAGAAAGGCAGATAGACAGATAGACATATAGACAAAAGATAGATAACAAAAATAAAAAAATAGACATATTGTCAGATAGATAGACAGATAGATAGATATATAGATAGATAGATAGAAAGATAGATAGAAGACATATAGTCAGATATACAAATAGTGAGATAGACAGACAAACAGATAGATAGATAAGCAAATAGATAGAAACATAATTATAAAATAGACAGATCAAAAAATATATTGATAGACATATAGATAGATACATACATAGATAGATACATACATAGATAGACAGATAGATAGAGAGATAGAAGATAGATTAATAGATAGAAAGATAGTCGGATAGATAGATATAGAAATAGACAAATAGATAGATATTTAGATATAAAAATAAATAGATAGGCAGCTTGGTAGATATATATATATATTGAAAGAAAAATAAATGGATAGATAGATAAATAGCTATATAGTTAGATAGGCAAATAGACAGATAGATAGATACACAGATAGATAGATAGAATGATAGCCAAATAGATAGATAGGTAAATATATAGATAGATAAATATATAGGTATGTAGGTAGATTGATAGATATATAGATCGATAGATAGATAGCTACAAAGATATATAGATAAATAGATAGATAGATGGATAGATAAATAGATAGATAGAAAAAAAAAAAAATTAGACAGACAGATAGATAGACACACAAACACATAAATAGATATATAGACGCACTGACACATAGAAAGATAGATAGTCAGATAAGCAGACACTTAGACAGATAAACACACACACACACACACACAGATAAATAGAAAAAGACATATACAAAACACATAGACACATAGGCAGACAGACAAAATAACAAAAACAAAGACACACACACAGGCAGATAGATAAATAAACAAACATATAGATAGATAGATAGATAAATAGACAGATAGAAAAATAGAAAGATAGACAAATAGATATATAGACATGTAGATAGATAGATAGACAGATAGACATATATACAGAAAGATAGATAGATAGATAGACACATAGACACATAGACAAATGGACAGATTAAAAGATAGATAGATAGACAAATAGACACATAGATAGATAGATAAACAAATATACAAATTGACATATTGACAGATTGATAGAAAGACAAAAATATAGACTAATAGATAGATAGACAAATTCACAGAAATACAGATAGCCTGATAAAAAGACAAATAGATAGGTAGATAGCCAGATAGACAAAAATACAGATAATCAAATAGAAAGATAATCAAATAGATAAATAGTGAGATAGACAAAAAAATAGATAGATAGATAGACAGATAGCCAAATAGACAAATTGGTAGATTAATAGATTGATAGTTAGACATATAGACATATAGACTAATAGATAGATAGATAGATAAATAAATATATAGACTAATAGATAGATAGATAAAGATAACCAAATATACATATAGAAAGATAGAAAAATTCATAGACAGCTAAAGATAAAGACAGAAATATAGAAAAATATACAGATTGACATATTGATAGATTGACAGATTTACAATTAGATATATAGACATAGAGATAGATACACAGATTAATAGATACATAGATAGACAGATAGATAGATAGACATATAGATATATAGACAGATAGATAGAATGTAGATAGATAAATATACAGATAGTTAGATTGATTGATTGACAAATATATAGATTGATAGATACATAGATAGACAGATAGACAAATTTATCATAGAATGATAATAGGTAGACACATACACAAATAAAAACATAAACTGATAGACAGATAGAATGATAGGTAGATAGTTAGATAGACATATAGACTGATATATTGATAGACAAAGAAAGATAAACAAATATATAGATATACAAATAATTAGATAGATAGATAGACAGATAAATAGATAGACATATTGATATTTAAATAGATATTCTAATTGAAAGATCGATAGATTTAAAGATAGACTTATCGACATATAGGCTGATAGACTGATAGATAGATAGACATATAGAAAGATAGTTAGATAGCCCTTTAGAAATATATACTGAAAGACATTTAGTTAATATATAGATAAATAAATAAATAGACTGACAGATAGACAAGTAGAAAGATAGACATATAGACACATAGACAATTGATAGACAGACAGACAGATAGATAGACAGTTAAATAGACAAATAGAAATATTGAAAGATATACATATAGACAGATAGACAAACAAAAAAGATTGTTAGATAGACAGAAAATAGAAAGATAGATAGATAGATATACAAATAGGTAAATTGATAGATAGACAAATAGACTGATAGAAATATAGGTAGATTGATAGATAGATTGACTGATAGATATATAGATAGATTGACAGATAGACAAATAGACAACTATAAATTGTCAGATAGATAGATAGATAAATAGATAGTCAAATATACAGATAGATAAAAAGACAAATAGATAGATAGACAGATAGACAGATAGACAGATTGATTGATTGAGAGAAATATTTAATTATAAATAAATAAATAAATATATAGATAGATAGACAGATCGTTATATAGAAAAATATATAGATAGCCAGATAGCAGATACATAGATAGACAGATACATAGATAGATAAATAGATAAATAGCCAGAGAGCGAAATAAACAGATAGGTAGATATATAGATAGATAGATACATTGATCACTAGATAGATAGTTAGTTAGTTAGTTAGACAAGTAGATAGATAAAGAAATAGACTGATACATACATAGATAGATAGGGAGATAACACATAGACTATATATATATAGACATATATATAGATAGATAAATAGACAAAATTGATACATTGATAGAATTAGAGATATATAGATTGATAAATAGATAGATAGAAAGATAAAAAAATAGACAGAAAGATACATATATTGACAAACATATAGACATATAGACAAAAAGATAGATGGACAGATATATAGATAGGACAAATAGACAGAAGATAGATAGATTATAGACAAAAACATATAGACAAATAGGGGATAGACAGATAGGACATATAAATTGAATTTATTAATAGATAGAAAGACAGAAAGATAATAGATAGATAAAAAAAGACAGATAGACAAAAAAATAGATAGAAGATTATCAGAAAGGACAGATAGAAGATATATAGAAAATAGATAGATAAATATATAGACAATTAGATAGATAGATTATAGACATAGATACATATATTTTGATAAAAAAATAGGCAGATAGATAGATAGACTAATAGACAGATAAATAGATAGATATATAGATAGAAAAATAAAAAAAAATGACAGATAGTCAAATAGAAAAATAGGCAGATTGTTAGATACATAGATAGACAAATAG
>JAREIK010003433.1:220961-423941 GCA_029783825.1 Sapria himalayana
TCTATCTATCTATCAATCTATCTATCTGTTTGCCTATCTGTCCAACTTTCAAAATGTATTTCTATCTATCTATCTTTTTATCTGTCTATCTAATTATCTATCTGTCTATCTGTCTATCTATCTATCTTCCTATCTATCTATCTTCTTTTCTATATATATATATATATATATATATATATATATATATATATATATATATATATATATATATCTGTCTATCTTTGTCTTATCTACTTATCGTTCTTTCTATTTATCTACCTATCTGTCTATCTGTCTATCTATCTATATGTTTATCTGTGAATATGTGAATCAATCTATCTATATATTTATATATTTGTCTATCTGTCTATTTATCGATATGTATACCAATTTATCTGTCTATCTGTCAAACTGTATATATTTTTATCTATCTATGTATCTATCTGTCTATCTAACTATCTATATGTCTATTTATCTATCTATATATATGTCAATCTATAAATCTATTTATATGTTTATCTATCTATATGTGTATATGTCTATATATCAATCTATATCACTATCTATCGATCTGTGTATCTATCTATCTGTCTATCTGTGTATCTATCTGTCTATCTATCATTTTTTCGATCTATTTGTCCATCTATTTATCTATATATCTATTTATCTATCTATTTGTCTATTTATCTATCAATCCGTCTATCTATATATCTTTCTATTTGTATATTAGTCTATTAGTCAACTAGTCTATCTGTTTATCTCTGTAACTGTCTATTTTTTATCTATCTATCTATTTATTTGTCTCTCTATCTATCTATCTAAATGTCTATTTATCTATCTGTCTATCTATCTAAATGTCTATTTGTTTATCTGCCTATCTATCTATCTGTGTCTATGTGCCTATGTGTCTATCTATCTATCTGTCTATCTGCCTATCTGTCTAATTATCAATCTATTTATTTGTCTTCTGTCTATCTATCTAGATATCTATCTATCTTTATTTATTTCTTTCTTTCTACCAGCCTATCAGTCTACATGTCTATCTATCTATTTTTGACTTTGTTTATTTGTCTATATGCCTATCTATCTATTTATCTATCTATTTATTTATCTATCTATGTGTCTATCTATCTATTTATTTGTCTATCAATCTCTCTATCTTTCATCTATTTAATTATCTGTCTGTCTATCTATTTATCTATCTATATCTCTATATATCTATCTATTTGACTATATGCTTATTTTCCTATTTATCTATCTATCTGTCTATTTGTCTGTCTATCTTTCTATCTATTTATATATCTATCTATGTATATTTCTATTTGTGTATCTATCTATCTACCTATCTGTCTATCTGTTTATCTATCTATCTATCTATCTTTATATCTGTCTATGTATCTATCTTTAAATCTATCTATCTATGTGTTTATATGTCTATATTTCTATCTGCTAATATGTCTATTTGTCTATCTGTCTATCTATCTTTCTTTCTATCTGACTATTTTCAATATGTCTATTTGTCTATCTTTCTATTTATCTATAAATCTATCTATAAGCCTATATGTAAATGTTTTTATATGTCAATCGAATAATATGTCTAACTATCTATCTACCTATCTTTCTATCTGTCTATCTATTAATATGTATATCAATTTATCTATCTATCTACCAACCTATCTAACTATCTTTTTACCTATCTATCTTTCTATATATCTGTCTATTTATTTATTTGTTAATCTTTCTATCTATCTATCTTTCTGTCTATCTGTCTATATATCTATATATATGTTGATTTGTATATTTTTCTATCTATTTATTAATCTATCTATTTATTTGTCAATCTTTCTATATATCTCTCTCTAGCTGTCTATCGATCTATCATTCAAACTGTCTATCTGTTTATATATATGTGTGTCTATTTGTCTATCTATCTATCTATATATATTGTTTATCTATATATATCTTTATGTGTCTATCTATCTAATTATATATCTGTCTATTTGTCTATTTGTCTATATATCTATCTGTTTGTCTATCTATATGTCTATCTATCTATCTTTCTATCTATGTATTAGTAGATTTTTTTATCTGTCTATTTGTCTATCTATTTATTTGTCTATATGTCTATATGTCTATATATGTATATGTATATTTGTTTATCTATCTCTTGATTTGTCTATCTGTCTATTTGTGTACCTAACCATCTATATATCTATCTATCTATCTATCTATCTTCACTCTATATTTCTATCTCTCTATATGACTATCTATCTAACTATCTTATATGTATCAGTCTATGAATCTATCTAGCTAATTATCTATCATCCTATCTATCTATTTGTCTATCTTTCTATCTTTTTATCTGTCTATCTAGCTATCTGTCTATCTTATTACCGTCTATCTGTCTGTGTCTTCTATCTATCTATCTAACTATTTATCTGTCTATCTATCTATCTATTTGTCTATCTATCTGTATATCTTTATATATATATATATATCTATTTGTCTACTAGTCTATGTGTCAATCTGTCTATATAACTAACTAACTATCTATCTGATTATCTGACTATCTGTCAATTTGTCTATTTGTATATTTTTCTATCTATCTATATGTCTATCTGACTATCTACATATCTTTCTATTTGTCAATCTGTCAACCTCTTATTATGTTTATCTGTGTATTTGCCTATCTATCTATCTCATTAACTGACTATTTGTTTATTTATTTATTTGTCTATTTGTCTATCTATTTATAAGTCTATCTATATATTTGTCTCTCTTGATATATACATATATATATATCATTCTATCAATATATTAGTAAATCTTTTTATCTATCTATCTCTCAATCATCTTATCTGCCTAATTATTAATATGTCTATATGTCTTTTTGTCAATCTATAAATATATCTATCTTTCTATTTGTCTTTCTGTATATCTTTAAATCTATCTATCTATCTATTTTTGTCTATATGTCTATCTCACAATCTATCCATCTGTTTATTTTTTTCTATCTGTCAACTGTCTATATGTATATCTTTCTTTCTGTTTATCAATCTACTATCTATGTATCTATCTGCCTATATGTTTATCTGTCAATCTGTCTAACATCTATCCTTCTATCTATCTATCTATTTTTTTGTCTATCTATCTATCTGCCTATTTGCCTATTTGTATATATGTCTATCTATCTATCTATCTAAATGGAATATCTATCTATTTATTGGATTATCTCTTTATATATCTACTTGAAAATCTATTTATCTATCAATGAGTTTATCTTTCTATTTGTCTATTTGTGTATATGTCAATCTCTTTATCTATCTATCTATATGTCTATCTAACTATCTATGTATCTATGTATCTATCAGTCTATTTGTCTTTATGCCTATATGTCTATATGTCTATCTGTCTATCTATCTGTCTATTTTTCTATCTATCTATCTATCAAAATGTTTAACTACCTTTTTGTCTATATGTCTATCGATCTGTTTGACTATCTATCTATTAGTCTATCTGTCAATCTGTCTATCTATCTATAAGGTTTATCTTTCTGTCTATCTATAAGGTTTATCTATCTATCTCACTATCTGTCTATCTATCTCTATAATTATTGGTTTATCTATTTATCTATCTACTTATCTATCTGTTTATCTATCTATCTTACAATCTTTCTATCTATATATTTTTATGTGTCTATCTGTCTATCTCTCTAAAGGTCTATCTGTTTATTTATCTATCTATTTGTGTATCTGTTTATATATCATCTATCTCTCTAAATTCTATCAATCTGTGTCTATCCTTTATCTTCTTATCTATATATCTACTCTCTCTATATTTTAATTTATCTATTTGTGTCTGTTTGTCTTTCTGTATATTTCTATATCTACCTCTCTATCTATATTTTTGTTTGATTGTTTATTTGTATTTCTATCTGTCTGTATGTCTTTCTATTTGTCCATCTATCTATCTATCTACCATTTTGTCTATCTATCTATATGATATCTATCTATGTGTCTATCTATCTATCTATTTGACAAGCTGTTTATCCGTCTATCTATCTATTTGTCTATCTGTCTATTTGACTATCTATCTATCTATCTATTTTTCTGTCTATCTATTTATATATCTATCTTATATCTATTTATCTATTGATCATTCGATCTATCTATCTGTCTATATGTATATCTTTCTATCTATCTATATGTCTATATATCTATATATCTAAATATATGATTATCTATATATATATATATATATATATATATATATATATATATATATCTATTTGTCTTCTATCAATCATTCTATTAGTCTATATGTCATTATGTCTATCTGGCTATCTAACTATTTAATTATCTGTCTATCTGTCTTGTATCTATATGTCTATCTATCTATCTGTCTACCTTTTATATTTTTATCTATCTATCTGACTATATGTTTATATGTCTATATGACTATCTTATCTTTGTATTTGTCTAGTAGTCTATCAGTATATCTATCTATTTGTCTATCTGTTAATCAGCCTATAAGTCTATATGTCTATCTGTCAATCTATCAATCTATCACTCTTTTTATTTGTTTATCTATCTATCTATTTATCTGTCTATCCATCTATCTGACTATCTATAGATCTATACATCTATCTTCTATAAGTCTACCTATTTGTCTATCAAATTATCTATCTTATTTATACCTATCTATCTAGTTATCTACATATCTTTATATCTTTCTATCTTTCTATATGTCTATCTATCTATTTTTTTATCTAACTATCAATTTAAATGTGTATATATCTATATGTCAAACTATCTATCTGTTAATCTATCAATCTATCTATATGTCTATCTGTATGTCTTTCTATCTGTCTATCTATATAACTGTCTCTCTATCTATCTGTCTATATATCTATTTGTCTATCTATCTATCTATCTATCTATCTGTCTGTCTATCTGTATATCTATCTATTTGCCTATCTGTCTATCTATCTATTTGTCAATTTGTCTATCTGTCAATTTGTCTATCTGTCAATTTGTCTATCTGTCAATTTGTCTATCTTTTATCTATCCAATTGTCTATTTATTTATATGGTCTATCTCTCTATCTCTCTATCTTTATACCTTTTTATCAGTTTATCTATTTATCTATCTACTTATCTTTGTGTATACCTGACTATCTATCTATCTATGTGTCTATATGTGTATCTATATATAAATCTATCTATATGTGTGTATTTACTGATCTGTCTATCTATCTATTTGTCTATATTTCAATCTATATATCAATCAATCTATCTATATATTTGTTTATCTATCTATTTGTCTATCTATCTATATATCTATCTATCTATTAGTCTATCTCTCTATCTATCTTTCTATCTACCTATATAACTGTCTATCTAAATATGTGCATATATATGTATCTATCTTCTATCTATCTATCTATCCATCTATTTGTCTACCTGTTTATTTTTGTCTATCTATCTTGTGTTTATCTGTTTATCTGTCTATATGTTTATGTATCTATTTATCTATTTGCATGTCTACCTGTCTATCTGTATATTTATCTATTTGTCCATCTGTATATGTATATATATGTCTATATGTCTATCTCTATATCTATCTTTCTTTCTATCTGTCTATCTTTCTATATATCTATATGTCTATCTATCTTTCTATTTATCTATTTGTCCATCAATTAATCTATCTATCTATCTATCAATATGGTCTATTTGTATATCTTTCTATCTATCAATTTGTTTATTAGTTTAACTCAGTATCTATATATTTATCTTTCTGCCTATCTATCTATCTAACTATCTTTCTATCTATCTATATGTGTATATGTCAATCTGTCTATCTCTATAAATGTCTATCTATCTATCTGCTTATCTTTTATAGTTCTATTTGTCTCTCTCTGAATGTAAATCTATCGATGTCTCTCATTTATCTAACTATCTATCTATCTCTATATCTATCTATCTATCTTTATATCTATATATATGTCTGTCTTTCTATCTGTCATTTTTGTATATCTGTCTGTTGGTCTATATGTTAGTCAATTTATTTTTCTATCTGTCTATCTATATATCTATCTATCTTTTGTGTGTATGTGTGTCTGTCTTTCACTCTATTTGTTTATCTGTCTATCTATCTATATATCTTTATACTATCTATCTATCTGACTGTCTATCTATTTATCTATCTAGCTATCTATCTCTCAATCAATCAATCTGTCTGTCTATTTGTCTATATGTATTTCTATCTATATATCTATCTATGTATCTGTCTATCTATCTATTTGTCTATCTGTCTATATGTCTAAGTATATATGATACTATGTGTATATCTGTCTTCTTTCTATCTATCAATATATCTATCTGACTATTTTACTATCTGTTTATTTTTGTCTATCTATCTTTTTTATCTATCTATCTTTCTATCTATATATCTATTTATCAATCAATCTATCTGTCTATTTGTATATCTATCTATCTATCTATCTGTGTATATATGTATAAATATAAATTTGTTTGTCTATCTATCTATCTATCTATTTGTATATCCTTATATCTGTCAATATGTCTATCTTTCTAACTATGTATATGTCTATCCATCTGTATATCTATATGTTTATTTATCTATATGCTATATCTATCTATCAATTTATCTTTCTATCTGTATATCTATTTATCAGTTTATCTCTTTATATATCTACTTTTCTATCTATTTATCTATCTATCTGTCTATCTATCTATCTATCTATAAATCTCTCTATCTATCTAGCTATCTATATATCTATTTATTAGGCTATCCAACTATCTTTGTATCTATCTATCTGTCTGTCTGTCTGTCTTTTGTAAATATATCTTTCTATCTATCTATGTATCTGTCTATATGTCTATCTATATATCTATCTATCTGACTATATGTCTATCTATCTATCTATCTGTTAATGTATCTATCTATCTATTAATGTATCTATCTATCTTTGTATCAATCTGTCTGTCTGTCTATTTGCCTATCTATCTATCTATCTATATATCTGTCTGTATGTCTGTCTATTTATCTATCTATCTATCTGTCTGTCTATCTAACTGTCTACATAACTATCTATCTATCAATCTATCTTCTAATTTGTGTTCAATCTATATGTCTATCTATCTATCTAGCTATCTATTTATGTATCTATATGTCTATCTATCTATCTATTAACAATATATCTATCTATTTATCTATCTGACTATCTATCTTTCTATCTATCTATCAGTCAATCTATCTATCTATAAAACTTTATATCTGGTTATTTGTCTATCTATCTATATGTTTATATGTCTACCTGTCAATCTGTCAATCTTTATATCTATCTATATGTATATTTGTCTATCTATCTATATGTTTATCTATATATCTGTCAATCTGTCTATTCGTCTATCTATCTATCTTTTTATCTATGTGTCTATCAGTCTATTAGTCTGTTTGTCTGTCTGCATAGATTTCTGTTTGTCTGTTTGTTATTTGTTTACTTGTGTGTATATCTTTTTGTCTGTTTATATTTCTATTTATTAGTCTATTTGTCTGTCTGTCTATCTATCTATTTATTTATCAATCTATGTATCTATCAATTAATTTGTCTATTAGTCTATCTATCTATATGTCTATCTGTCTATCTGATAATCTATATATCGGTTTATCTATATATTAGTCTATATGTGTAAATGTAAATTTATCTATCTGTCTTGCTATCTATCTATTTTTCTATTTATTATCTATCTATCTATCTGCCTATTTGTCTTTTGTCTAACTATCATTGTTTCTATTTGACTATCTCACTATCTGTCTATTTATTTATCTATTTATCTATCTATATGTTTGTCTGTCTATCCATCAATTTATCTATCTATTTATCTGACTATCTGTCTATATATATATATCTTCCAATCTATCATCTATCTAAATATCTATATGTCTATCTGTATAAATGTTTTTCTGTATATTTATCTTTTGGTCTATCTATGGTCTATCTATCTATCTATTTATATTTCTATCAGTCTATTTATTTATCTATCTATCTGTTTATCTTTCTATCTAGCTATTTACTATCTATCTATATCTGTATGTTTATCTATCAAACTAAAAATCAAATATTTAAACTGTCTGTCTAGCTATCTATCTAACTATCTGTTTATCTTTTTATCTTTATATCTTTATATCTGTCTGTCTATCTATTTATTTGTTTGTTTCTATGTCAATCTATATATCTATCTATCTGTTTGTCTTTTTGTCTATTTGTCAGTCTATCAATAAATCTTTATGTATGTTTGTCTATCTATTTATCTGTGTATCTATCTATTTATCTATATATCTATTTATCTATCTGTCTGTCTATCTGTCTATCTGTCTATTTGTCTATCTATCTATCTATCTATATGTCTATCTGTTTATCTTTCTATCTATCTATTTGTCTATTTTTCTATCTGTCTATATGTGTATCTGTCTATCTATCTATTTATCTATATGTCTTTCTGTTTATCTATATATCTATCTATCTATTTTCTGTCTATCTATCAATATAAATTCTTCTATTTTCAATCTATATCTATCAATCTATCAATCTATCTAACTATCTTTCTATCTTTTTATTTGTGTATAAATCTATATGTGTATCTATCTAAATGACTATTTGTATTTTTGTTTGTTTTTCTATCTATCTATCTTTTGTCTGTCTATCTATTTATCTCTATGTTTGCATATCGATCTATCTATTTATCTATCTATCTTTCTAATTATTAATCTTTATATCTATCTATCTCTATAGGGATATATATATATATATATATATATATATATATATATATATATATATATATATATATATATATATATATATATTTCTATCTATCTCTCTATCTTTCTAATTGTCTAATTGTCTATTTATCAATCAATCTATCTATTTATTAGTCTATCTATCTATTTGTCTATTTGCCCCTTTGTCTATTTGTCTATCTATGTATATATCTATCTTTCTATTTGTTGATCTATCTATCAGTTTATCTATTTATATATCTATCTATATATATGTCTATCTTACTATCTGCCTATCTTTTTATTTGCCTTATGTATATCTGTTTATCTATATATCTTTCGATTTGTCTTCTATATACCTATTTATCAGTATATTTGTCTATCTATCTATTTGTCTAACTAAATATCTAGCTATCTACCTTGCTATCTTTCTGTGTATTAGTGTATATATCTATCTATCTATATGTCTATATGTCTATCTATCTTTTTGTCTATTTTTCATTTGTCTACTTGTTTATCTATTGATCATTCTATCTATCTATCTATTTATCTTTTAGTCTATCTGTCTACATGTCTATCTGTCTAACTATCTATCTGTCTATCTATCTTTTTGTCTATCTATCTTTTTGTCTATCTATCTTTTTGTCTATCTATCTTTTTGTCTATCTATCTATATGTCTATCTATTTATCTATGTATGTATATCTTTGTCTATTTATCTATCTATCTATATATATGTCTATCAATCTTATGTCTTTCTGTCTATCTATCTATCAATTTATGTATGTGTCTATCTATCTAAGTTACTATCTTTCCCTTAGTGTTTATTTATATATGTCTATATGCCTATCTGTAAATCTGTGAATATGTAATTTTGTCAATCTTTCAATCAATATATCTGTCTATATATTTGTTTATCTATCTGACTATATATTTATCTTTCTGTTAATCTTTCTATATGTATATCTAACTATCTGGCTGTCTGTTTGTCTATTTCTCTATATATCTATGTGTATATCTATCTATCAATCTATATTTCTACCTACCTACCTATCTATCTATCTGTTAATCTGTATTTTTGTCTATTTGTCTATCTGACTATTTGTCTATCTGTCTACCTTTCTATTGTCTATCTCTATATCTATCTATCTATCAATTTGTATATCTATCTATCTGTATATCTATCTATGTGTCAATCTATTTATCTATCTATCTATCTATTTATATATTTGTCTGTCTGTCAATGTATCTATCTATCTATAGATATGTCTATCTCTCTTATGTCTTTCTGTTTATCTATCTATCTATCAATTTACGTATGTATCTATCTGTCTAACTGCCTATCTATCCCTTAGTGTTTATTTCTATATGTCTATATGTCTATATGTAAATCTGTTAATCTATAAATCTATCAATCTTTCAATCTATCTATCTGTCTATATATCTATCTATCTTTCTATCTATTTTTTTATTTATCTTTCAATATGTATATCTATCTATCTATCTATCTATTTGTATGTCTATCTATTTAACTATCTATCTATATATCTATCTATCTATTAACCTATCTATTTGTCTATCTATCTATATGTCTATCTATCTATCTGTCTATCTGTCTTTCTATGTATCTTTCTTTCTTTCTTTCTATAAGGCTATCTATCTATCTATCTTCTATCTATCTTTCTATCAATCAATCAATCTATCTGTTTATCTGTCTTTATATCTATATATCTATCTAACTATCTGTCTATCTGTCTATCTGTCTATATGTCTATCTGTCTATCTTTTTTATCTAACTATCAATCAATCTATTTGTCTATATATCTATCTGTATTTTTGTTTATTTGTCTATCTGACTATATGTCAATATGTCTACCTATCTTTTGTATATCTGTCTATCTATCTATCTATATATATTTCCATCTTTCTTCTTTTTATTTATATATTTGTATATCTGTCTATTTGTCTTTCTCTCTATCTATCTATTTGTCTATCTTACTATTAGTTTATCTATCTATTTGTCTATTTGTTAATCTGTCTATCTATTTATTTGTCTATCTATGTATGTATATTCTGTCTATCTATCTTCTATCTATCTATCTATCTATCTTTTAATCTATCTATCTATCAATATTTATGTCTATCTATCTTTCTAACTATCTTTCTATCTCTTTATTTGCTCATATGTCTATCTGTCTATCTCTCTAAATGACTATCTGTCTTTTTGTTTGTCTTTCTATCTATCTATCTTTTGTCTTTCTATCTATCTGTCTGTCTATCTGTCTGTCGATCTATCTATCTATTATTCTATCATTCTATCTATTAATCTATATATATATATATATCTATCTCTATATCTATCTATCCATCTATCTCCATATCTATCTATCTTTTTATCTTTCTAATGGTGTATCTGTCTATTTATCTAACTAACTAACTAACTATCTATCCATCTATTTTTCTCTTTGTCTATTTGTTTATCTATCTATATTTCTTTTTATCTATATATTTATATATGTGTCTGTCTATCTGTCTATATGTATATCTGTCTATTTGACTATCTGCCTATCTCTCTATTTGTCTTATGTCTATTTGTCAATCTATATATCTGGCTATCTACCTATCTATTTGTCTTTTTTCTGTCTATCTATATGTTTCTCTATCTATCTATCTGTCTATCTTTCTATCTGTCTTCTATCTATCTTTCTTTCCATAAATCTATCTATCTATATGTCTATTTGTATATTTTTCTATCTATCTATTTATCTATCTCTCTATCTATATATCTATTTATCTGTCTATCTATTTACCTATCTATCTGTATATCTGTCTATCTATGTATCTATCTATCTGTCTTTCATTCTAACTGTCTATTTGGCTATATATCTATCTGTTTATCTATCTATTTCACTACAAGAAAATATTCATTTAGCAAGTCAATTTTAGTTTGGGATCAAACCCTAGCTAAATTGTGAGGGATTAGTTAGGGAATAGCAAGGAATTTATGATTTTCATTGAAATAAAAAATTTGCAATGGATTAGTGATAGAATATTTTCGTAAATTCCATTCAAGAAAAGCAATGAATTTAGCTATGGATTTAGGCACGGAATTTCCTTTACTTATAACATTTGGAATATAGTGACGGATTTAGTGACTGAATTTCTCTAGCTAATTACATCCAGAATATAGCGATAGATATAACAATGGAATTTTTCAAGTTAACTACATCTGGATCATAGCGACGGATTTAGCAATGGAATTTCTCTAGTTAATTACATCTGCAATATATTGATGGATTTAGCGATGAAATTTGCCTAGCTAATTACATTCAAAATATAGGGACAAATTTACCGATAAAATTTTTCTAGCTAATTACATTTGGAATATAGCAATGGATTTAGCGATAGAAATTTCCTAGCTAATTACATACGAAATATAGCGACATAATTAGTGATAGAATATCCCTAGCTAATTACATTCGGAATATAGCGATAAATTTTGCGACATAATTTCTCAATCAAATTAAATCCGTACATAATCCTTCGCTAATCTGTTCATAAATTCTACGCAAATAAAAGTAGAGAATTTAGTGACGGATTTAACAATGGATTTAGCCACGAATATCTCCTAGCTAATTACATCGAGACAAAATTCATCACTAACTAGTTATCTGAAATTTTTATTTTTAATATTTTATATTTTATTATAATCGATTGTTCTTTAAATTTTATTTTTCACATAATATATCCATTTAGCTAGTGAATTTTCCTTATGTATTTGGGCTGGAGATAATTTTAATCACTGATCTTTAATGATTTAATGTTTTTTAATATTTTATTCAATTTTTGGATATTATAGGTACGTATGCCATTGTCGATAGATCAGTGATCCTTGTAAGACACATTCTCCTCGTATAATTATAAAAATAAGTTATTATAAATAAATAATTTAAAAAATATATCAATATAAAAAAAATTAATATTAATAAATACGACAATAACTATTAATAAAGACTATAATAACATTTAATAATTGATTCTATAATTATAAAAATTTTTAAAGATATTTTAAAAAATAAATTAACATACATTAAAATTTTTACAAATAAACAGATTTATTAATTCATTGTATGATAAAATATAATATATTTACAAAAATAGCATAATTAATGAAAAAAATAGTAAATATTAATATTATTTTACGTTTTAAAAATAGTTGTATGCCTAAAAATTTTGTTTAAAAAATTATTACTAAAAAATTTGACATTTTTGAATTATAAAAAAATTTATAATTTTTCATAATATTTAAATGAAAATAAATTGATATATTTAAAGATAAATACAGAGTAACAGAGATGTTTATCCCTACTAAAATTTATAAGAACTAAGTAATTAAGTTAAATTTATACTATTAGCTTTTAATATTTCGTTTTTAATAAATTTAATACATATAAATTTTTCTTAATTATCACCTCACTTTAAGAAATTTTAGAATTTTATAAATTATAAATTATATAAAATAATATGAAATTTTATGTCTTTAAAATTATTTCATATTATCTTAATAAATAGTAATATGAATTCTTAAAAATTTATAAACTTAAAATATATATATTTTTATATTTTGTAACATAAAGATTATTTATAATTTTTAGGAAAGTATGTTGAAGACCAATACTCTTTTCATGTGTGCCTTGCTATATTAAGTTTATAAATTTTGTATCCATTTGAGTTTTTTTTTCTATTTGGAAGGCTAAACTTTATTTTTTGAAATTGTTTATATATTTATTGTTTAATAAATTTGATAATTAAAAATTGAAAGATATTTATTTTTTATGTATGTCGTGCTTCACGCAGATTAATTTGTTAAAAATATTTTATTAAGTAAAAAAAATAGATGTGTCTTAATGTTTTATATATATTTATTGTAAATTAGATGTTTTGATAATTTAAAATTAAAACATTAATGGAATTTTAAAACCTAAAAAAACTTAATAAACTTAATAGATAGAGATTGCAACTAGTCTTTAACATAATAAACTTAATAAACATAATAAACTCTAATAAATTATAAATGTTCCAGAGAGAATCAGAATCACGCCAAAGCTCGCAAGTTGATGAATAAAGTAGCAGGCATGGGGGTCACTAGTTGACCCGCTTGCCTGGCCTATATGCATCATCCTTTAGATTCCTAGGGGCTTTTTGGTTTTGCCTACCAATGCATAAAAGACCGGGAGGACTTGACCTTTTGTTTATTATCTTGTGCACGATTTTGCTCACAAATGTCTTTCTTCATGCCAACTACCAGCACACCAGTGCCCATGTTTTGTTAATTGAACCAATGTCCGGATCGGTTCACTATTTCATATTTAATGCTGTCACCATTTCTGACATGCATCGAAGGAATCTGATGATCACTTGTGCTTCTTCTTCAACAATCGATCATTTGGATTCCATGATGGTTTTGGAACAATGCTTTGGTGCACCAAATGCGGAGATTTGTTTAGAGCCTAGCACGTGAGGCAATCGATGTGCTACTATGAGGATGAAACATGGTTTCCGTACTGTGACTTTGGAAAAAGGGAAATATCGATATGCAACCGAAGAAATAGAAGTATTTGTTAGAGGTTTTGCTTTTTATTTATTTATTTATGAAATTAGTGATCTTTGATTTTTCATATAAATTGCATGTTTAGTGATCCTTGTTGTGGCTAATGTTTAGTTTAGGAATTAATTTGACAATTACGGATGAATGTGCTGGGATTTTGTTTTAATTCTTCTGCCTCTATCTTTTTATGTTGGTTACTAATAATGGCTATCTACCAAATCACTTCTTAATGAACATATAGATTCATGGAATCTGAATATATGTCTATATCCAATAATGTACATAATCTTTAATTATAATCACATTTCTTGAATTTTTTTGTGGTCTATTAACTTATTATGTTGTGCCAAACATAACACAAAAGGGTCCCCAAGCAATGTCATGCCAGCACGGCAACATTGTAGATCAGCCCAACATGACCTAACAAAATGTCATTCCTAACCTAGGGGTGTTGGGTGATGCATGCTTTGGTAAGCACGCAGTAACAAGGCACTTCCATTTACACTAGCCACTACATTGCCTAGTTATATGGCACAACCTACTACCAACAAGTATGGCCCAATCATTTTAAATAGCTAATTTTTTTAGAAAATCAATTGTGCCTATGCCACTTGTTGTTCTAAAATACCAGGATTGCTGGCGATTCCGAGAACGGAATGAGGCAAGATTGGTGTAGACCCAATATGATGCAAGTTGTGCCCGAGCTGCCCAATCAACTTTTTACATCTAAAATAACTCAACTAAGAAATATTGTGAATGCATATGTTTAGTATATATTTTTAGATTGTAATCATCAATTATTTCAATCTTAATCTCCTCTTGAGGAATATCACATCTTGTCCTTTGTGTGACACTCTCACATGAAGACTCCATCTCACTCATACCACTAGGAGCCTCAACAAATTCTAGGCTAGTAGAGGTTCTATGAGATGTCTCACCACTTCCTCGAGATCAACAAAGATTATAGTATTAGGTTCAAGAACATATCCATCACCACTCTAAAGAATAACAATGGAATTGATATATATCTTATCATTCCTTGTCTAAATATATGTTTTTATAAAATCAAGTCATTGAAAAAAATAATATCAAAGTACACAATTATATATGAAAGATCTTATCATTTGTAACCATAATAATTCTTATTGTCTATGATGCGTAATATCTATATCATATTTAAATACAAGAGTATCCAAAAAGAAAACAATTAATTACACATGTAACTATCATATATCTACTGTGAAAGATCATGAATAAAAAAAAATATACATAAAAATTTAGAGTGAAAGATGAAAAAAAAATTATCTAATATGCATAAAATAATATGCGATATGACTTAAAAAATCTAGTCAAAATATTAGAAATTAAAATAACTACTCCCCATTACCATATATAAATGTTAATATATAATTAAATTATCTTGGTCATTTGAATCAAATATTTATTTTTCTTCTGATATACCTTATTCTAGGTAGGAGTTTTTTTAATCAAAAAGTCTCTCTACTAGTATAAAGACCATTAACAAAATAAATATGCCTAAAGATTTTGAATGCAAGTTTGTAAAAATCTTTTTTCAAGATATATAAGTTAACATGGAATATTAATTGAAAACATCTCTCAAAAGATTATTATCACTACTCCCTATGAAAATTTAGAAATACTTTTATGTATTATAAATATTCTGAATATTTCAACCAAATATTTGTATTTCATCACACATACCTCGTTTTACATAGGACTATCAGTACGAAATATCTAGTAAATTATTCAAAATTTTTCAAAAAAATTTTAAAAATATATAAAAAATTTAAAATAAATACTATTTCTTAACATTTTAATAGTAAATCAAATTATATTTTCATAGTTTAATAAACATTTATAAAAATTAACACAAATTGAGATGTTTCTTATAAAAAATACAATAAAGACTATTTAGTAAAACTTTAAATAAAAATAAGAAAATATTTAAAATAATAGTATATGATAAACCTTACAAAATTTCTAATTATTAAAATAAACCATATATAATTGATGCTTAACTAACACACTCGTGACATATTAGAAATGAAGTTTTAGATTTTTTTCTAACATACATAATAATCAATAAAATTAAATCTCTCATAAATTTTTTTTCAGAATTTTTAGATTATACAATAATAAATGTTCAATTTGAGAATGTGTAATAAATGAGTTAATAATAACCAACTGCCTAGAAGAGCTTCTGAGACTAAATAAGATTATATGGAATGTATCTTGCTTAATTTCGGTGAAAGTTATATGCATAATCTACGAATCATGCACATAAAAATCAAAATGAGAAAACATACATTATTATTTTGTTGTTTAATAAAATAACTAACTAAAAAAATTATAATAATACTAAAATATTAAAATAATATGTATCAAAAAAAATAGACCAAACAGTAAATTACTGATTGTACAATTACATTTTAGTCAAGATAATATCAAATGATTCAGATTTAAAAAAAAATAAAACTATTTACTTATGATATGAATGTTAACATGTATATCTCTGATATAAAAATTTAGATTAAGAAAGAAAATTAAAAATAATAGAAATATTCATTTAATAAGTATCCCAATTAAATCTAGTAGCATATATGAAAAAAAATATCTAAGATACTTATCATGAGTATGCATAAGAAGGCCATAGATGTATACATAAAAAATTCTATTTGAATAAATATGAAAGTCTAATGCACATACACTGAACCAGAACATATCCTTCATAACTCATAATATAATGCCCAAGATATTAAGAATGTAATGCAACAACATATATCCTATATGGAGTCATAGTTAGTGGCATTAATACGACATATAGGATTTCGAGATCCCACTGAGAAACCTCACAGGAGAGGCTAGCAAAAATTATCCATCTAATTATGAGGATGATTTTGATTTTTTTCTATGTCTAGCAAAAAATGATGAGATTTTTTTGGAGGTTTCAATTTTTTTTTATTTTTTTTTTGTTATTTTCTTTGCTGTTAACCTAATAATGAATCGTTGCAGAACATCTGATGTGAGATGCACGAAAAAATTCAGATTCAAAGCCTTCATACATTGTCATGGTATTTCCTATGCATTCATCCCATCTTTATCAATTTAAGCTGGATCAAATGGAGGCTTAGCTTCTATTATCTTCATTATTCCAGAAATATTTTTTTTGCACTCTCTTTCTCTCTAAACATCATTGTTGGACATCTTATAGATATTTATTGAAGTTGTATACTTATCAACTCAGATTTATGTTTGTTCATGTCTATAATTACTATTTTTATATATCTGTGAATATCTTTGTGTATACCCGAATATTTTGGGTAGAGTTTTAGCATATAATAGGTATGTAAAATTCTTGGTTGGTCCTCCTAGTGTTGGGAATAGGACCTTAGCTTTTGAAGCTGTGAGATGAACGATAAAATTCTAGTCCCACACAAATGCATGTTTGTTCTTGACACTCTTATTTCGTGTAGATCTACGTCCTCCTGTGTATTGCATTTTTTTTCTTATTTTTTTTCTTTGTTTCATTCAGGTTTTCTTACTTCGGTGGATTCCTATATGAACCTACAGGTTTGCAAAAATTCAATACCACACATCAAGTTGTCATTTTAACTTCTATTTTGCTTTTATTTGGTACTTTCTAACTTTTTATAATTAATCATGGACTGATGCGTGAAGCTAGGCAACACAAAAGAATATATTGATGGGCAGTTCATTGGAAATCTTGGAGTAATCTTGATTCGGTTAATTTAAAAAAAAAAGCTCATGATTATCTCGTTGTGTGAAATTTCTAGCAAAAAACAATTGGTGTTGCATGCGCTAGTTTATCTATTTATCAGTGGCATGGTTTTGTGTTATTGATTGGTTTGTAAATGTACTATGTTATTCTCCATGCGTGGTTGTACCATTGTTCTCTATCTGCTTGGAGTACTAGAGGACAAAGAAGTAGAAGATGTTGACCATGCATGAAAGACATGTGTGTGTTTTTTAAGCCCAAGATTATTTTCTTCTTTGTCTTTGATGATATGTGTATTTGCATGAAAGTATATGTGTATATATTTATTATTAGAGATGTATATATTTTCATACATACACACCCATTTACACACACACACACACACATGTTTGAATATATAATTGCTCGGGCTGGTATGGTCATCATCATGCATTGCTTATCGATGCAGGTCATAAAAGCCATGGATATTGTACATTTCCCAAAGTTGTGGCATGAAGATATTTCTGGTCCAAGCGAGCCAGGCAGACAAAGGTTGGTCATAAATCTCTTAGTAATTTTGTAGATATGCAATTATCGCATGGTAAAAAATGTATGAATGAGGAAATAAGTTTTATTACTGTAGGTTCTGTAATGATTAGTTCTAATTGTACTAGGTTTTAGGATGATGATGATGATGCTTGTGTAGTGTCATGTAATTTTATTAGAATTCACAAAACTATATTCAATTGGAAGGAAATATGTAACATAACCCAAATTTTATAGGCCGTGAGTGCCATGAGGAATATCATGTCCTATTTTGGGAGAAGCAGCTCGTTGCCTCATCAAAAATTCGCTCAATTTGAAAACGAGTGGTTGGTAGAGAAGTTCAACAGTCGAGCATCATTTCCCACCAAACTTTTATTATCAGTGGTAGCAATGGCAGCAATAGTGGGGGTGACATCAGTAATAGTAGTGGCAATGATGGTAGCGGCGGCAACAGAGGCAACGATGGTAGAAAAGATAGTGGTGGTATTGGTGACAATGACATCAGTGGCAGTAGTGGTGGCAGCAACGACAGCAGTGATAGTGGCAGTGGAAATAGCAGTAGCAGTGATAGTGGCATGGGTAGGAGTGGCAGTGGTAGTTGCAGCAATGGTAGGAGTGGAAGTGGCAGCGGCAACATCATCACCAACAACAGCAGCGACAACATCAATAGCACAGCAGTGGTAGCAATGGCAGCGGTAGCAATAGAGGCAGCGGTGGTAGTGGTGGTGGCGGCAGCAATAGTGGCAGTGGCGGTAGCAACGGCAGTAGCAGACACGATGGCAGTGGTGGTAGTGGTGGCAGTAGCAGCAGTAGTGGAGGCAGCAGTGGTGGCAGTAGTGGTGGCAGCTACGGCGGCAGTAGCGGCTGTAGTGGCGACAATAGCGGCAGCTGTGGCAGTTGTGGCAGCAGTAGTGGTGGTAGAAGTAGTAGTGGCGACAGCGGTGGCAGTGATAGTTGTAGCAATAGAAGCGGCAATAGTGGTGACAGCATCGGTAGTAGTGGTGACAGCTATGGTAGCAGTGGCGACAGCAGCAATAGCTGTGGCAAAAGCAGCGGCAGTAGTGGCGACAACAGTGGCAGTAGTGGTGACAGCAGTGACAGCAGCATCAGCAGTAGTAGTAGTAATGGTGGTAGTGGCAGTAGCAATGATAGCAATGAAAATAGTAGCAGCAGTAGAGGCAGAGGCAGTAGCGACAGGAGTGGCAGTGGCAGCAGCAGCAACATTAACAACAATAAATACTAAGTATATACATACGTATATACTCAGTATATGTGTACATATAATACTACAGTTTATGTGTACATATACTGAAGTAATATATCTACGAGTGAAATGCTAGTATATATGTACATATATACTGTAGTATTATATATTTATCAAAACATAACTTTTATTTATTTATTTTGATTTGATTGAGTGGTTTAATTTTGTTACAGATATGGTACCGCATTGTTCTACATATGAAGCTTGTATAAATGTAGGGATTTTTGACTAATGCCGCACCATGACTCGGACAGCTTTATCACAGCAGAAAGATGGTGATCGGAGGAGCAGAGGGAGAGAAAACAATGTAAATGCATAGATAGATTATACTTTATGCACTGTCGGTAGACACATTGATGAATAAGATGTAATAAATTGTGTTATTATTTTGTTTTAATTGTGTAAAATATTGTATTAGAATAAGTTATTAAAAGATGTTTATTTCGTTAATTATAAATTATCATTTATAGTTTCTACTTTTATTCAATTTAATTAAAAAATATTAAATATTTAATTAAAATTTATTAAAAAATATATAAATTATGAACATAGTTTGGAAATTAAAAGAGATAAAAATTTTCCCTTGCTAATTTAGCAAGGGATTTCTCTAACTAATTGAGCTAGGGAAATCTTTATTTTAGCAAGGAATGTTTTCAATCGCTAAATTTATTTTGCTAGGGACTATATCCGTCTCTAATTTTTAGCGATGATCACTTTAGATTGGGAAAGCTTCCATCGGTATATCCGTTTACCGATGGAAACTCTCATTTAGCTTGCTAATTTAGTTAGAATAATTATTTTTTTTGGCTATAGATTTTTCAGTCGAAAAATTATTAGCTAGGATCACTATCCTTCACTAAATTTTAGTGACGAACACTGTATTTTTTAAATTTTTCCGACATTAATCCATCACTATATCCCATTTAGTGAAAGAAAATGCTCATTTAGCTAGGGAATTATCCCTAACTATAAAAGATATTTCATGTAGTGTTTGTATATCAGTCTAACTATCTATCTATCTTATATCTATGTATCTAATAATCTATCTATGCATATATGTATGTGTTTATCTAGCAATCTGTCTATTAGTCTATATTTCTATATGTCTATCTATCAATCTATCAATATGTCAATGTGTTTATCTATCTACATGTCTATCTATCTATCCATATATCTGTCTAGAGGTGTCAAATGGGACGAGCAGGGCCGGGCCGGCCCATTTTAGCCGGCCTGGCCATGTTTCCGTGCCGCTCCTGGCCCAACATGGTTTATGAAGGTCAGCACAACATGGGCCCGTGGCACGAATCAGGCAGGTTTGGCATGGTCAAGCCAAAACCCTAAAATAAAAAAAAATTAGGGTTTCGCCAGTATAGCGGTGCACTACCGCAGTGCTGTGCCACGTGATTCTTCTTTACTTTTGGGGTTTAGCGAGACTCGCCCGTCAGGCTCAACTTCTATTTCTGAGGCAGTTTCTCAGCTCGTGACAAGGTACCGTGCCCACAAGCCATGGTACCATGCCAGGCCAGGCATGAAATGAGGCCCGATTTGCCTAGGCACGACATGACATGATTGGTGCCATGGGTAATATGACACGAGCATTGTAAATTTCCATGTTGGGCTAGCCCAGACACGACCGAATCGTGCCATGCCTAATTCTGGGCTAGCCCAGGCATGGCCAAATCATGTCGTGCCTTGTGCTGGCCCTGTCCGGCCCGGTCCAATTGACTCATCTATATCTATCAATCTATTTGTGTAACTATCATTCTATCTTTATATCTATTTGTCTGTATATCAATTTATCTGACTATCTTTCAATATATCTATTTGTGTATATGTCTATATTTCTATGTCTATAAATGTCTATCTGTCAATGCCTATCGTCTATCTGCTAATCTATCTATCTATCTGTTTGTCTATCTGTCTATCTATCTATATATCTACATGTCTGTCAATGTGTCTATTTGTCTATATGGCTTTCTGTCTGTCTGTCTATCTATCTGTCTTTTGTCTGTGTGTTTGTCTATCTGTATATCTATTTATCTATTTATCTATTTGTCTATCTATCTATAAATCTTTCGATATATATATATCTAAATATTTATCTATATATATATGTCTAACTATTTACTATCTGTCTATTTATATATCTATCTATCTATGTATCTATTTGTCTAATTATATATATATATCTATCTATAAGTCTATCTATCTATTTGTCTTTTTGTCTATCTGTCTATTTGACTCTGTCTATCTATCTACATGCATTCTATCTATCTATCTATTTTCTATATGTCTATCTATCTTTCTATTTTTTAATCTGTCTTGTATCTATTTATCTATCTATTTATATATCTATCTATTTATCTATCTATCAGTTTGTCTATCTATTATATATGTATCTGTCTATCTATCTATATATCTATCTATCTATCTATATGTGTATCTATCTTCTGTGTGTGTGTGTGTGTGTGTGTGTGTGTGTGTGTGTGTATATCTATCAATATGTTTGTCTATCTATCTATCCAACTATCTTTCTAAGTCTCTATTTGTGTATATTTGTATATGTGTATATGTGTATCTCTTTAAATGACAATCTGTCTTATTTTTGTCTATTTTTCGATTTATCTTTTGTCTGTATGGCTATCATTCTATATGTCTGTCTATATATTTATCTATATATATATATCAATCTTTTTATCTATCTATCTATCTATCTATCTATATTTCTATATATCTATCTATCTATCACTCTAGCTTTATATTAGTCTATCTATCTATCTATGTATTTGTCTATCTATCTGTCTATCTGTCTATTTTTATTTTTATTTATATGTCTATCTGTCTATTTATCTATCAATCTATATGTCTATCTATCTTTCTATCATTCTGTATATATGTCTATCTATCTATTTATCTATCTGTCAGTATGTCTATCTATATATCTTTTATGTATCTTCTATCTATCTATTTATATATCAATCAATCTATCAATATATATATATATATATATATATGTGTGTGTGTGTGTGTGTGTGTGTGTGTGTGTGTGTGTGTGTGTTTCTATCTATTTGTCTTTTGCCTATTTGTCTTTCAGTCTATATTTCTATATGTCTATTTGTCAATCTGTCATTCTGTCAATATGTCTATCTTTATATGTATATGCCTTTTTTTTTGATAAAGTTTGTTTATTATTTATAGCCCTCTCTTTTGGCGGAGGAATACCGTTTGTACAAGCTACTTCTACCCTTTACCCTCTTACAACCATTCCCCATTTCTAAAGACTAATAATATAATCTTCCTAGTACTATTGAAATAACTAAAAATGAGTTTACTCTTTACTAAAATGAGTTTCCTTCTTTTATCTTTCTAGCACTTCATGGAACATCCCTTCTATGCTAATATCACCCTTTCTATGCTGTATATAACATATTGCCTGCATAAAATAACAGGAATTTCTCCCACTTTGCAGAATTCCTTTCAACCTTGTTGCCCATATGCTGCCGAAGCTTTCCACTTCTATCTGTCCTATTCCTTGACCCTCTTTGTTTACCGATATAGCTTTAAATTCACTTCTTGAGAGCCATTTCCAAGCCACTTTGCAGCATCCTCTTTGCACATATTGAAATAACTTTACTCTCTTTGACTTGGAACATCCTTCCTGTTTTCCTGATATCACCCTTTCTTTGCTGTATATACCATATTTCCTGCATAAAATAACAGAAATATCTCCTGCTTTAGAAATTTCTTTCAACCTTGTTGCACATATTCTGCTGACGCTTTCCTCTTTTATCTGTCCTAATCGTTGACCCTCTTTGTTTACCAATATAGCTTTAGATTCACAACTTGAGAGCCATTTTCAAGCCACTTTGCAGCATCCTTTTTGCCGACCTCCTAGACTAGACACTTACCTCTCCTATGACCTTTTATTAATACAAACACATGATTCTGTAACTTTCAGACTTCTAAACCCTTTCTACATGATTAAACGCTGGTAAAAAAACATAAGACATGACTTGACTCTTGCTAGTTACAGACACTTGCTGGTAAAAAACATAACACATGACAAATTTTTACAGACTCTTGCTAGTTACAAACTTCTTTTAATTCCAAGTAATATGATTTGATTGCCCCTTTAGTGCTTTCCTGGAAACACAAAAAACCAGAAACATACCAAAGGGGCAGAAAATTCCAGCCCTTACCTTTTCGTTCCCTTATCTTTGACTTGTCGGGTGAACCTTGCAATGACTGTAAAAGAAACAGCAACTGGATTTTCTGGTTGTTTATACCATGAACTTCACTATTAATCTGCAGAGACAGATTCCCCTGCAAAGAAGCTACCACAATTCCATAGCTTATATTATTATACTTTTCTTATTCTATTTTCCATATTCTATCTTCATATTGTTTTAATTTTCAGATTCCCCTTCAAAACAGCTACTGGATATTCATATTCTATTTTTTCTTTTAATACTACCCTTCCTAAATCTTAAATAAGGGAAGGCCTTCCTATCCAGTTTCACTATTCCTTTTACTTTTTCTGGCATCGAAACCTCATCAAATTCTTTATCTCCTCTTATCGAACCTAATCTTGCAAGACTATCTGTCAAAGTATTAGCTTCTCTATATATATGTAAGATTGATGCGTTAAGCACTTTAATGAGGTTCAAAATAATTTCTATTTCTTCCTCATACCTCCAAAGAGTTATTTTTCCACTTACTAATTCTACCAAAAGCATGGAGTCTACTTGAATTTGTATATTTTCTAAATCTAATTTCTTACAGACAATTAATCCTATATTCAAAGCTTTTATCTCCGAGTGGAGGGCTGAGAATGCTTCTGTAGCCGATGTAAATGCTTTTATCAGATACCCGTTTGAGTCCCTTATTACCCCTCCTCCACCTGCTATACCAGTGTCCTTATTGAAGCTACCATCCGTGTTTAATGATATTTTACCTTTCGGAGGCCTATTCCAACTTATACTTTTTACCCATCCCTGTTTCGTATTTGTAATAGCGAGGCCCCAGAACATTCCAGCTACCTTATTTAAGCAAGAACCATCAACTTTTATAGGGTTTATACTTGATATATTTCTGATTTCTTTAATTATATCTTTAATAATTTTATTTGAATTCATTCTTATGCCCTCAAATTTACTCTTATTACGAGCTTTCCATAGGCACCATATTGCTATATGAGGTAGATTCTGGGTAAGCCAATTTTTGTTGTAACTACTAGGGTTTAGATTTCCCCAACTCTTAATTCTATCAACTCTTAATCCTAATTACCTCCAGACTGCTGCAGCGATTCTCCCACTTGAAAGTAGATGATCCATTGATTCTTCATCTGCAAAGCAACATTCACATCTGGAGGCCATTTTAACACCTTTTCTTTTCACATTAGTGTCCACAGGCAGTGCATTTACCAGAACATTCCATGCCATCGAGCACATTTTCAGTGGAATACCTGCTCTCCAGGCCCATTTAAATAAAGACTGCACGGGTTTTTTCCTTCTTATCAATTCTTTTGCTGACTTTAGCGTAAAATTGCCTTGTGGATTAAGGGTCCATTTCCATCCCAATTTATTCAATAATGAGTGAGCATCTACTATTTCCTTTTGTTTTTCCAATGCTTTCCAGCTATTTGATTTCTGCTTAACACGATTATGTTCTTGTTCTAGATATTTTGCTCGCATATATTTTGCCCAGAGGGAATCATTTTCTTTTATCCTCCACCATCCTTTGCAGTCCCAAGCAGCTGCCATGTCCTGTAAATTAATGATGCCTAAACCCACTTCTGCCTTAGGATAACAGATGTCTTTCCAACTTTTCCAGTGAATTTTCTGCTTTTCATTTTTTTTCCCCATAAAAAGTTTGACATTTCCATCTCTAGTTTATTTGTAAATTTCTTAGGTGGGTGTATGACTGATATAATATGTACCAGTGTACTTTGAAGAACATGGGAGATTAATGTAATCCTCCCCCCAAAACCTAATCGATCTACTTTCCAACCTGCTATTTTCCTTCTCATTTTGTCTTGTAAGGGCGTTAGATAATTTTCTTTCAGCCTTCCTTCATATATCGGACAACCTAAATATACTAAAACATCTTTTTTATGTTTAAAACCCATTATGTTTTTGATTTTTTTACCACTTTTTCGGAAGCTTTTTTTGCTAGCATAAATTGACTTTTATCTTTATTAAGGGCTTGTCATGTTTCCTTCTCAAATAATTGTAGAAGGTCCATCAGGTTTTTTAATGAAGTTTTATTCGCATTTGTGAAAATGATGATATCATCTGCATAAGCTAAACAACTTATTCTCGAAGTGTTTTTCGGCTGTCTAAAGGGGATTATTTTGCCCTCTGACATTTTTTTTTTAAATTAACGATTAATAATTCTAAGTACATATCAAATAATAAAGGCGATAATGGATCCCCCTGTCTCAAGCTACGTCTAGGTTTGAATTCTTCTCCTTTCATTCCATTTACAATAATTCTAACGCAAACGCTTGTTACACATCTATATATTAAGTCAATACATGTTTCAGAGAAACCAAATTTTCTCATGACGAAACATAATGTATGCCATTCAACTCTATCAAATGCCTTAGATAAATCTAGCTTAACTACTAAGTTACTTCCTCTCGTTTTAAATGCTATTTCTTTCATCATTTCTGATGCTAATCTAATATTTTCAATCATTAATATATTCTTAACAAATCCTGTTTGTTTCTGTGATATTATAAATGGTAAAATATTACTAAGTTTGTTTTGAATAATTTTAGCAAGGATCTTATAAATTGCATTACATAAACTTATAGGCCTAAAATCCTCACATTTTTGAGGTGATTTTTTTTTGGAGATTAGCACTATGAAAGAATTTGCCCATGCCTTAGGAATATCCGCGCCTACAAAAAAACTGGCGATTGCATGAACCAGATCTTTTTTGATAATGAGCCAGTTTAGCTGAAAAAAATAATTATTCCAGCCATCTGGCCCTGCTGCACTATCCTTATCCAGATCAAACACTGCCTTTTTAATCTCTTCTTCCTCCGGGATCTTTTCCATCATTTGATTTTGTTCTAGTGAGATGACTGTGTTAATCCCATCCATTAATGAATTTCCTACTTGGGGGGCCTGTCTGCATAGATGGCTTTTAAAAAATTTTTCAGAGAGGGATCCTATCTGCTTGTCTTCTTCAACCCATTTTCCCTCATTAGTTTTAATGCCCTAGATTTTATTTTTTTGAGCCTTTATTTTACACATATTGTGAAAAAACTTAGTGTTTCTATCTCCATCTTTCAACCATTTAATTTTTGAACACTGTTTCCAGTATACTTCCTCCATATACAACTTAAGCCTCAAGTCCCTTTTAGCCTTATTTAGTTCCTGTCTCTTTACCTCTATATTATTATTATCATATTCTAATTCCAATTTTTTTACTTTTTCCTCTTCTTGCTTTATTATTTGGTTTAGATTTTCGAAGACTTCTTTATTCCATATTTTTAGACATTTTTTTAATCTATGAAGCTTAACCATTAATATTTGCATCGGTTTCCCCATTGTTGGCTCCATCCAGGATTCAGTTACCAGTTTTTCAAAGCTAGCATTCTTTTCCCACATATTATGAAATTTAAAGTTACCTGATGCTCGGTAATTCTTATAGATTGTAATAAGTAATGGGCAATGATCCGAACAGGTTCTATTCAGATGTCTTAGCCCTGTAGCCCCATACAAAGCTACCCACTTAGCATTACACAGTACTCTATCCAGTCTAGCCCAAATTGTGCTTCTTTTACTCCTGTTGTTACACCAAGTGTAACTTGAACCAGTGAAATCTATTTCCATTAATTTCAAGTTTGAGATCGCCTCATTAAATTGTGTGATAGCTATTGGATCCGGGGTTTTACCTCCTTTCTTCTCTTGATTGCTCCTGATTATATTAAAATCACCTCCTATGATCCAGGGTGCATTCCTAGATGCAATGTTCTGCATTTCCTCCCACAGTGCTAACCTTGATTTTTTATCATTTTTAGCATATACAACCGATATTATTTCATCTGTTTCTTTATTTATTTTAAAATGTACTACATGTTCTGTATCTTTTAAAATTTCAATGTCCAAATAATTATGCCACATTATCTAGAGTTTACTATTTATATTAGCATATACATTATTAAACCCTAGTTTTTGGCTGTAGGTGATTAATTGATCCTTCTGGATCATAGGTTCCGCGATGATTACGAGAGAAATTTTATGAGTTTTTATTAATTGTTTTAACCTATTTATCGAAGGATTATTAGCAACCCCTCTTATGTTCTAATAAAGGCATTTATCCATTAATTCCTAGCTTAGTTTGGGATCTAGTTGTACACTTAGTTTCGTATTTTATGTTTAATTGTTTTTTCTTATTCCTTGGGGTTTTAATTGCATTCGAATTTAATTGTATTTTTTCATAATATTTGTCCTGCCACCCAAGCTGCATTGCCATTATTTTTATGGCTTCCTTGGCTTGAGTTCTAGTGAGCTTTGTCCAATCTTCCTCATAGATATCCATATCATCCTTCCCCTTTTCTATATAGAAAGCGTGTTCCTCTTCTTCCCTACCTAATGAAGGACAACTAAACACCTCTGCATCTTCCTCTAGGAAATCCAAGAGGTCATCCTCTTCTTCCCTACATATCTATGAGTCTTTCTGTCTACCAATTTGTATGTTTGTGTGTCTGTCTATCTATCTATCTGTATATAATTTTTTCTTTCTTTCTGCATAACTATCTGCCTATCAATCAATGAATCAATCTATCTATCAACCTATATAACTATCTATAAATGTGTCTATATATCTATTTATTGATCGATCGATCATTCAATCTATCGATCAACCTATATAATTATATATGTATGTGTCTATATATCTATTTATTGATCAATCGAATGATCAATCTCCCTTTCAATAGATAGATCGATTTATATAGGCATTGATCAATCAATTGATCGATTTACCTTTCTACTTACATATATATCTTTATATCTTTTTATCTATCTATCTAACAATTGATCAAATGATCGATCAATTGATCTATCTATCTACCTTTCTATCTTTCTATTTATTTATCTATCTGTCTATCTATTTATCTATCTAGGTAGCTATCTTTCTATCTATCTGTCTATCTATCTATCTTTCTATCAATATATCTAAATATTTGTCTGTTTATCTATCTGTCTATTTGTCTATATGTCTATCTGTATATCTATATATATGTGTCTATTTGTCTATATGTCTATCTGTCTATCTACATATCTGAATATTTATCTGTCTATCTATCTATATGTATATCTATTTATCTACTTTCTATATATCTATATATTTGTCTATTTTTCTATCTATCTATCTATCTATATTTCTATCTATTTATCTATATATCTATATATTTATCGATCTATCTATCTATCTATCTATCTATCTATCGAGTGATCAATTTATCAATTTACCTATCTACCTATATATCTATCTATTTATCTATTTCTCTAGCTATCTTTCTATGTAGATATATTTGTATATATTATATGTCTCTCTAACTATCAATCTATTTTTATATGTGTCTATTTGTCTATCTGTCTATCTGTCTATCTGTCTATCTATCTATTTATCTATCTATTTAATCTATCTATCTATGTATCTATTTATCTATCTATCTTTCAATTAATCTATCATTATGTATATCTGTCTATTTATATATCTATCTTTCTATATATATTTATCTATATATCATTATTTCTATCTATTTATCTATCAATCTGTCCGTCTGTCTATCTTTCTATTTGTCATTATATCTATCTGTCTATCTGTATATCTATTGATGTGTCTATCTATCTTTTATCAATCTGTCTATCTAGCTTTATGTCTATTTGTCTAAGTTTCTATCTATCTGTCTGTCTATCTATCTTTTGTCTATCTATCTACCCATCAATCTATCTATTTATTTGTTTATTAGTGTATTTATCTTTTTGTCTAATTGTTTATCTATCTATCTATCTGACAATCTTTTTATCTATTTCTTTAAATGTTTATCTATCTATGTCTATCCTCTTTTTTCCTATCTATCTAACTATCTATCTATCTGTCTGTTTATCTATGTATATTTTTGTCTGTCTCTATTTTTATCTATATGTCTATTTTTCGATATATATATATATATATATATATATATATATATATATATATGTCTATCTATATATCTATCTATCTTTCTATCTTTCTGTCTGTCTCTCTATCTATCTATCTATCTAAATGTCTAACTATTTATCTATATGTCTATCTATTTATCTATCTGACTATCTTTCTATCTATGTATTTTTGTATATGTTTATCTATCTATCTTTCTAAATGTCTATCTATATATGTCTGTCCTCTTTTTGCCTATCTATCTAACTAACTATCTATCTGTCTGTGTATCTATGTGTATATTTGACTGTCTATATGTCTGTCTATCTCTCTTTATGTCTTTCTATCTAATTATTTATCTTTATCTCTATCTAAATATCTATCTATGTATTTATATATCTATCTATCTTTTTTCTTTCTGACTATCTATCTAAATGATCTGTCTATCTATCTATCTATCTAGCTACCTTTCTATCTATCTGTCTATCTATCTATCTATCAATTTTTCTATCTATCTATCTATATATCTGTCTATCAATCGATCTATTTATCTTTCTTTTTATATATCTATCAATCTATATATCTATCTATCTTCTATCTGTATATCTATCTATCTAATAATCTATTAATCTACCTATCTATCTTTCTATTTATCTATCTATCCATATGTTTATCTGTCTATCTATCTATTTGTTTATCCTTCAATCTATCAATTTGTTCATCTCTCTAACTATCTCGCTGTCTCTATGTCTATCTATCAATCTCTCTATTTGTCTATCTATCTTTCCATCAATCTTTTTGTCTATATATCTAATTGTCTATCCGTTTATATGTCTATTTGTCTATCTACTATCTATTTATCAGTTTATATCATTATCTATCTACTTGTCTATTTGTTTTTCTTTCTATTTGTCTATCTATTTGTCTATCTCTATCTATTTATCTATCTAAAAGTCTATCTCTCTATGTTTATCCTTTATATATCTATCTATAATCAATCAATCAATCTGTTTATCTATCTATTTATCTGTCATTCTATCTTTTTATCTATCGATCGATCGATCTATTTATCTATCTATCTATATACCAACATATCTATATATCTATCTACCATCTGCTATCTAGCTTCTATCAATCAATCTATCTATCTATCCATATTTCTATCTGTTTATCTCCCTATCTGGCTATCTTGCTATCTGTCTATCTATCTATATATTTAACGATCTATTTATTTATTTATATATATGTCTATCTATAAATCTATCTGTCTATCTATCTATATGACTATCTATACATCGATGTATCTGTCTTATATCTAACTATCTATCTATCTATATATCTATCAGTATATCTATCTTTTTGTCTATCTATCTTTCAATATGCTTGTCTATATATCTATCTATTTATTTGTCTGTCTCTCTATTTGTCTATTTAACTATATGTCTATCTATTTATATGTATATATGTCTATTTGTCTTCTCTCAATCTATCTATATGTTTATTTTTCTATCTATATATCTGTCTATGTTTATATCTATCTATATGTCTATCTATCTATCTGTCAATCTGTATATCTGTCTATATATCTATCTATCTATTATCTATCTGTATATCTGTATATCTATCTACATATCTATCTTTTTATCTGTCTATCTATGTATGTGTAAACCTATCTATCTATCTTTCTATCTCTCTATATGTCTATCTATCTTTTTGTCTATCTGTCTATCTATCTATCAATCTATCTCTTTATATATATATATATCTCCCTATCTATATATCTATCTATCTATATATCTATCTTTCTGTCTATCTATATATCTCTCTTACTATTTATCTGTCTATATGGTATATCTATCTTTCTATCTATCTTTTTATCAGGTTATCTATTTTTTTATCTACTTGTCTTAATGTCTATCTATTTATTTGTCTATTTGTCTCTCTATCTATCTATCTATCTATCTCTCTAAATGTCTCTCTCTATGTTTATCCTATATTTCCTATCTATCTGTGTGTCTGTCTATTTGTCTATCTATATTAAGTCTATCTGTCTATGTATCTATCTGTCTGTCTATCTATAAATCTATCTATTTATGTATTTGTCTATCTATTTATCTATCTATTTATCTATCTATCTTTTTATCTATCTTTTATCTATCTATTTATCTATCTTTCTATCTTTAGATCTATCCATCTATTTACTTGTCTATCTATATATCTATCTATCTATTTATCGGTTTATCTCTTTATCTATCTACACTACAAAAAAATCCCATATAGCTAGAGAGAATTCCCTTGCTAAATGGGCATTTTCCATCGCTAAATGGGATATAGCGACAGATTGCTGACGGATCGTTTTCATATCTAAAGTGCTCCTTGCTAAAATTTAGCGAGGGAAAATGTCCCTTGCTAAAAATTTAGTGATGGAAAAATCTCTTGTTAAAAAATACAAACTCTCTAGATAAATTAGCAAGCTAAATGAGATTTTTAATCGCTAAACAATAATAACGACGGAAGATTTCCAATCTAAAGTGCTAGTCACTAAATTTTAGCGATGAAAATAGTCCTTAGTTAAATAAATTTAGTGACGGAAAAATCCATTACTAAATTTAAGATTTCCCTAGCTAAATTAGCTAGGGAAAATTCCCTAGCTAAATTAGCATGGGATTTATCCCTTGCTAATTTAGCAAGGGATATTTCCCTAGTTATTTTAATTTCAGAACTATTTTCAAAATTTAATTTATTTTAAAATTTTTTAATGAAATAATTTAATATTTTTATATCAAATTGAATAAAAAATGAAACTATCAATAATTTATAATAAAAAAAATAAAATCATTTAATAACTTATTCTAATTCAATATTATAGATAAGTGAAACAAAAAAATAACAAAATTTTATTACATCTCATTCATTAATGTATTAATCGACGGTGCATAAAGTATAATATATTTATTCATTGATGTTCATTTCTATCCCTTTGCTCCTCCGATCACCATTTTTCTACAACGACAAAACTGTCCAAGTCACAGCACGTAATGTCTATAGAAAAATCTTTTCACTTATACAAGCATTGTATAAGGAACAATGCAGTAGCATATCTGTAAGGAATTTAAACTACTCAGTTAAATTAAAATAAAAATAAGTTATGTTTTGATAAAAATATAATTTTGCAGTATATATGTAAGTATATACTAGCATTTCACTCATATATATATTACTACAGTATATGTACATAAAAACTGCATTATTATGTGTACATATATACTGAGTATAAATATACTGAGTATAAATATACTGAGTATATATGAACATAAAATACTATAGTATTTTATGTGCGTATATACTGACTTTATTCGTACGTATATATCACATTTTTTGCTATTGCTACTGCTCCTGCTACCGCTGCCGCTCTTGTCATTGCTACTGCCAATGCCACTACTACTACCGCCACTGCTACTACTGCCACTGCCACCGCTTCTGCTACCGCTGCTACCACAGATGTCGTGGCTTCGACCACTACTGCCGCCACTATAGCGACTACCATCACTGCCCCCACTGCACATGTTGCCGGTGTTGCCGCTACCACCGCTGCTATCGCTTACAACCTCACCGCCACTGCTCCCATTGCCGCCGCTACCACTACTGCCACTACTTCCAGTGTTGTTGATGCAATCACTGCTACCGCCGCCTCCACTGTCACTGATGCCTCTGCCGACGCCGCTGCTGCCGCTGCTGGTTCCGCCGCCACTACCGCCGCCGCTGCCACTGCCGCTACCACCGCCATTGCCACCGTAGCTTCCACCACCGCTACCGCCCTCACTGTCGCCACCACTATTGCAATCACTGCCACCACCGCCACTACCGCCACCACTGCCGCCACTACCACCACTACCATTTCTACGACTGCTATCGCTGCTACTACTGCTTATAATAGGCTTTTACATACCTATAATAGGCTAAAACTCTACCCAAAAATTTTGGTTATACACAAACATATTCACTGATATATAAAACCAGTTATTATAGACACTATCAAACATAAATTAAAGTTGATTGTCATTCAACTTCAATAAAAATTTAATTAAATAATTTAATATTTTTATATTAAATTGAATAAAAATGGAAGCTATAAATGAAAATTTTAAATTAAACAAAAAAAAATTCATTTAATAACTTATTCTAATATTATATTTAAATAACAAAAACAAAAAAAAATAACAAAATTATATTACATCTTATTAATCAACGTATATACCAACTGTGCATAAAGTATAATTTATCCGTACATAGACCTTGATTTATCTTCTTATGCTTCTCTGATCACTAACTTTCTGCTGCGAAAAAACTGTCTGAGTCACAGTGCTTCATGTCTGTTAAAGAATCTCTTCACTTATACAAGCTTCGTATGGGAAATAATGTGATACCATATCTGTAAGAAATTTAAACCACTCAATTAAATCATAATAATTTAAAAATAACTATGTTTTGATAAATATATATTTACTGCAGTAAATATGTACATATATAATCAAAATAATTTAAACCACTCATACATATATTACTGCAGTATATGTACATATAAACTGCTATATTATGCGTACATATATACTGAGTACATATTTACTCAGTATATATGTACATAAAATACTACGGTATTATAAGTACGTATATGCTGACTATATCCGTACGTATATATCTCATTTGTTAATGTTACTCCCGCTGTCACTGCCGCTCCTCCTGATGCTTCTGTAGCTGCTATTGCATTTATATATACTGTGTACGTATGTTATATGCTCCCAAACAATATAGCATAAAAAAGCATACAAATTAAATTAAATCACACCAATATGCATAGATAAAAAATCACAAATTCATAAAACAAAATTACTTATTATAATATCTACAATGTTGTAACTATTAGTATCACAAAATTTCAAATATATTTTATTTCTTTCTTATTTAATGAAATACAAATTCAGAAAACTCATTATAAACATTCCAAATAAAAAATAAAACTCATCAAGCAATTCATATTCATTTATATAATATGTATGAATATTTCAAGAACAAAGAGAATCAGATAAAATATGTTTAAAAATATAGTATATAAATAAATTATGGTTTTCAAGGTTCAAATAACAAACTTACTTACAAGTAATCCTTGAGCAATCATATATTAATTAATTTTATCATTCTTTTTCTTATTTTCTAAAATTATTCATCATTTTTACTACACATCTATAAAAATCACCAGTAAGCTAGACATGGCTCTTATTTTTAATAAATCATTACTTCAAGATAAATTCAACCATACTTAGAGATTTATAAATAACAATCTCACCTCATATTAATGATTTGTATCACCCTTTTGAGTTCTAATCAAAACTATTGTACTCTTCATAGATATCTTTTTATTATTATTCATTATCTTGTTAATGCATTTCATAGAAGCTCAATTTTATACGTAAATAATCAATAAAGTGAAGTGAAAAAGAGTGAATATTTTAAGTAATAGTCAAGTGTGCTCTAGAATAAAAATATATATTTAGTGTTGGACAATATTTTGAAATATTATCCAGAAAAAAATATAATTTGAAAATAATTAAGAAATGCTATCTAACCTTTTTATATTTCAAAAATAAAAACCAATATTTACTTTTACTCATCTACATCATGTAAAAAACATAAAATCAAAAAATAAAAAAAATAAACATAATAATACATAAATATGTACATATATAATTATATATATATATATGCAAATATATATATATATATATATATATATATATATATTATGTTTATTCATAAAAACATATATACAATTTATACATATTAACATATACATATTCATACATTTATACATGTATACAAGATATACATTTACGAATTTTAACATATATATTGTATATGCTTTTGTTTTCAAAAATAGTATATTCAAAAAACTATTTTTGACTTTTGTTAAATATTAAAATATATTTACCTAATCAAACAGGTAAATATATTTTTAAAATTATTTTTTAAACAAGCTTAGGAAACATTAGAAAATAAATTATATATTCATCTATAATTTTAAGAGCACCAAAATATAGATATTTTTTATTTTGAGCATTGATTCTTAATTATTTTCATATTACAACCCTTTTACATAATTTTCCTTATTTTTTTCTATATTATTTTTTTACTAATAAATTATCTACCTAATCAAAATAAGTAAATATATTTCTCAAATCTTTTTAATCACAAATTGAGTCAACTATCAACATTAACAAATGATTATACATTATATTCTCAAGAATCTAAATAATTCAAATTGTTTAGTAAATCATCTAATCATGTTAATAAGTTGTAATCAAATTTACACTTATAGCTATTAAAAAATAACTTTTGTTAATGTATTCTTCATATTAAAGACATTCACAACATTCTATAGCATTAAATCAACATAATATAATACAAAAGCCTAACACAAAGTTTACAATTTCAATTCCAATATTTTGTATTTGTGATATTATAAAATGCTCATTATTAATTTGTAAATTTTCTAGATGAAATTAACATTAAAAAAAATCAAAATTACAAATTACATTTGCATCATTATATAGCTTAATAATAATCTAAAATACCTTAAAATATATTTTATTCTTTCATTGTTATATTTGTTTTTAAATCTAAATAAAAATTTTGTAATTGTAGGAACAAAAATAGCAGTTGAGTGCATAGATATAATAAAACATTTATTTTAGATACATCACAAAAAAGTAATTATAATTTTATATTTTTTATCAATTCGTTCATCCGACACAATAAAATATTTATTTCTCACTCGATCAAATAATTTTACATCAATTTTTTAATAAATGCTATTTTTTTAGAATAGTAATTTTTACCTCATGAAAACTTGGATAAATAATCAAATTAGAATAAAAAATAATAATATATTCATATATTAATTAATATATATGATGTTTTACTAATTTTTCTACCATTATTCAATATAATTGAATTTGATCAATTTTAAAGAAATCTTTTTAGATTTGAAGTAAAAAGTAATTACTACTTTTATTATTATTATTATTATTATTATTATTATTATTATATTCTTCATTAATTATTAATTTCACTAGATATGCATATAACACTCATCTTTTTATAATTTTCAATAGCATATTCATTTTTCTAAGATTCAATGAAATTTTCATGTATAATATCCATTTCATCAAGTATTTTTTTATTTTTAATATTTTTTTAAAAACCACGTATACAAACATTTATTCTTTTACATTTTAAATGTCATGACATTTTTAAATTATCACAAAATATATTTAATATTATATTTTTATATTAGTAGTTTTATTACAAAAAATACACAAAATCAAATCATCATTGATTAAGGATACAAATATATTTCTATGTATGATCCTTTCTTTTATTAAATTTATATTTTACTTGACTTACATCCTCAATTTTTTTTATAAAAATACTAGTTCACTATCTTTAAATCTGCTAGTACACAAGCTTTTTTATGTTATAAATTTTGATAGTCCTCACTCATACTTTCTTTTGACACAATCAATAAGACATAAATAAATTTGCTTGAATAGATGTATAAGATGGAATGAGACGACAAACCCTGGCACAATCCAAGTATTAGGTAGCAGTGATCCCTAATTAGACATGATCAAAACCTAGCTAGCCAAGGTGAAGTCTAGGCAAGCCTGCATAGGCTAACTGCTAGCATTGACTTGGACCATTCCGACCCAATTAAACCATGATATATTTTTAGAACTGATATGTTAGTTTCATACCCCAATCAAGTCAGAATTTTTGCCCAATGCAAAGCATGACCCACACCAAATTCAACATGCACAAGAAAGTTTTGAGAGTCATGTCATGTCGACTGTCGCACCCATTTGTGGCACACAAGCTAGATCACATGGCCCAACATGACCCAAGTCATCTCATTGCTGGACATGCATGGGTCTGATCATGTTGGACATGCATGGGTCAACAATTGTTTCAAAAAATAGCACATTGGCATGCTTGAAAGTGTCTTTTATAGGCATGCATTAAGACATGATTTCCAAAACTAAATCCATAGCATATAATCAAGTATCTCATCCTCCAACTCCTAGGAGAAACATACTAATGACTGGAACACATTTTTAAAGTAGCAAGTATTAATACCTGATGAGCAGATGGCTTCCATTCACAATCACAATAACATGTGACTTATTTTTGAGGTTGATAATAAAATATACCTTATTTTTAAACATGACAATTGATTAACACACTGGATATCATAAAAATTTTAAAATTACATGTGTTAAACACGATTAGACGAGAATATTCCTAATATTATTGATAATCTAAAAAGTCTTTATGATTCATATATTTGTTGAAAACTATGTCTTGGTGACTTGAAAAATATCTTCATCTAAAGACAATATATCTTTGGTTCGAGACTCATCAGACATTAAATTTCCAACTTTTAAGAGTAATACTATCAAAATATTAAACTTTGAGAGAGAATCATCAGCTGGATCATAATGGACCAACATGGCCCAAATTTTTTAAGCTTGGTCAACAAATTGCTCCCCGTCAACCACAACACATTACCAAAGGATGTAGGCAATTAAAGCTTGATGGACTGACTAAGCCATTCAGATTAGATTCATGTCAGGTAAAACCAACATGACCAAGCAAGGGAGAATCTAGTACATGGCCCAGCCTACAGCTAACCCAGATTAGCCTGGATATGCTATCATGGGCAACAAATTGCAATTGGCCCTAGCCATATCACCAGACAATAAGCAGGATCAGAGGGAAACCTCAACTACCTACCACAAATAACGTAGGCAGCATGCTTGCTCGAACATATCATTACAAGACAATATTTTATAAAAAACACACAACTAAAAATACAAATCTGAAAAAAAAATCTAAAGAAATGTATGCTAAACTAAGGATAATCCATCTAGTTGGGATCATTATATTTGTATATCTTAACATCCACTTATAGCTCTTTTATTTTATCATTAAAATTCAATCATAAATATTCTCTTTAATAATATTTAATAATAATGTTATTGTTCTATTCACTCTTATCAAAATCGTACGATTCACGATTTAATTCATGATTAAGTGAGTAAATAATCTAGCTCTTTAAAAGAATAAAAATTATGCACTAATTAAAAAGTAAATCACTGAATCACGAATCGATTTAATACTGATTATCAATAATTAATTAACATGAAAAAAAATAACTAAAATCTTTAATATTATGAATCTAACGTAAAAAAATAATAAAATACCAAAAAAATCATAAAAATAAAAACTAAAATACCAAAAAAAATTACCGACGATAAGAACTATAAATTAATTACCGTAAAAAAAAATCACAAAAAATTTAATTTATAATTTGTTTCGATACGTGATTTACTCATCAATCATTCTAATTTTTAATTCAAATCTCGATTTAACAACTATGCTTCTATCTCAAATCATATTCATAATCATAACAAAAATAAATTATGATATTATGCTAGATACTAGAAAGGACAATAAATCAATCACGCATAAGAAGAATGTCAAGCTCAACATATTAATTTTTCATATCACTTTTAAATAAAATATAATAATACATAATATTTAAGTTTTTCAATAATTTACTTATTTCAATGAACATTCTCATCATTTGCTTTCAAATATCTGAATTAAAAAAATAATCACTAAATATGATATTAATCTCCATACTTGAAAGTTCACAATATTTATTTTATACTTATCTTTATAATATTTAAATAAATTATCTAAATATTCATAAATTCTACTCAGATTTTTATAATTAATTAATGTAGATGAATATGTATTTAATACTATTTTTTATATCTTTCATCTTTACATTAGTATTCATACAAGATGCCATGTAATAACGATATTAAATAAAAAACTAATATTTTAAATATTTACTTTTAATCTTAAAAGAATTAATATTGCATATATACCTAAATATAATATATTTAGTAAGAGTATATATAAATATGTACAGGTTCATCGTATCATAAAAAATTTTAAAAATAAAATTTCTATACTCAGTCTAAATTATTAATAATTATTTTATTAATTTTATTATTAATGTATTCATATATCACAAATTAGTAACCAATACTTGAATCCAACATAAAATATATAAATAATTTCAATAATACCTAACATCCACTTAGAATTTGTAGGACACCTTACTTACATAGAATATTTAACTCTCATAATCTTTTAAATATTTTAATATATTTTAATAAATTTTATATATATTATAATAAGGAAAAAACTAGTTAAGTAAATCTTCGTTATTAAATTGATTATATGACACATATATAATGGGAAAAATCTCATCTAAAAAATTATTTTTAGTGATTCTTATGAACATGCTTATAATAACACCATTATTTGATATATTTTTAATATTATACTATATATTTTATTTTATATTTCATATTTCCTAAAGATATTCAACACACACAATTTTATGACAAAATGATAAAAATAAAAAATATCATGAAATATGACATCTTTTATTCAATAATTCTTACAGACATATTTATAGCAGTACTATTATTTAATACATTATTTAATATTATGTTAAATATTTTATTTTGCATCTTTTATTTTCTAAAAACACTCAACAACACTCAAATATGGTAATATCATCATAAAAATAAAAAATCCCATAAAATCCTAATATTTTTTGGGATAATTATGAAAATAAGTCCTAAAAAAAATAATATTTTAAACCCCTTATTATTTTAATTTAATATTTAGGGACTCATCAAAAATATTTATGATTTAGGTCTATTTTTGATCAACCAAATTCCCAAACACATAATTAAATTACCCCTTGCATTATTTAAAAAAAATCAATAAATGTAATGCATGAATTTATGCATAAACTCGTTTTTATGCATAAAGCAATTTATGGATAAGCTCAATTATGCATTCATGCATAAACATGCATAAAAAGGAGTTTATGCATGATGAGCTTATGCATTTATGCATAAGCCAAGTTTATGCAAAGTTAAGTACGCATAAAAACTCATATATACCTAAACTAGTTTTTGTATTCCTGCATAATGAGCTATTAAGCATGAAACATGTTATACACACAAACCCTTTTATGCATTTATTTTTATGCACAACAAGTTAATGTGCATAACAAGTTTATGCATAGATATGCATAAAAATGAGTTTTTGTATGACAACATATGCATTTATGCGTTAACTCATTTATTTCATGTTTATGCATAAACACAAACTCATTTATACATAAACTAAATTATGCATAAAATCAAGTTTATACATAGTTTAGTTTGAACAACTCATTTATGCATAAAATCAAGTTTATGCATAGTTTGTCATGCATAAAAACTCATTTATGAGTAAACAAGTTTTTGCATTTCTGCATTATAAATTTTTATGCATAAAAACTCATTCACATAAAAATTCATTTACAACCATGGCTCATTTAGGCATAAAAACTCATTTAAGTGCTTATGGGCATAACAAATTTTTATTTGCATAATGAATTTATGTGCATAATTAATTTTTACGCATATCAAACTATGCATAAACAAGTTTTTTTGCATACTGAAATATGCTTAAACTGAGTTTTATGCAAAAATTGTTATGCAAAAAAACAAGTTTGTGCATGACTTGGAATGCAGAAAAACAAGTTCATGCATAGCTGGTATGAATAAAAAGATGTTTATGCATACCTTTTTATGCAGTAAAACAAATTTATGCATAGATGGTATGCATAAAAACATATCTATGCATAGCTGGTATGCATAAAAACATGTTTATGAATGACATTTATGCATTATATATATTTTTTTTTTGCTTATTTTTAATAATGCAAAAGGAATTAAGGGTTTGAAAATATGAGTGATTAAAAAAGGACCCAAATTATAAATATTTTTGATGATGTATGTGAATACATTATCTTCATAGACCACTCTACTTTACACTCTTAAGATTATTAATTATTATTTTTTTTACCATTTTAAAAATCTAATAAAAAAATATACATTAGCAATATACTTAATAATGCTTTTTCTTACAACTAAATAAAGATAAATGAAATGGATACATAAATATGAGGGTTGATCCATATTCTAAAATTTTACCACTCATGTTCTTTAAATTTACCTAAGATTCAATGGATCATATATATTTATGCATTGTTTGAATTATCTCTTAAGATTATATAATACCATTAGTTTTTTGACAAGTAGATATTTTTTTAAAATATACATTTTTTATCAACATTTTTTTAATTTTTATTTTTAATTATCTTAAAATAAATTCATACTACAAATATTCATCTATTATTATATTTTTTATATGCAAAATCCGAGGTATACTTATATGACTAATATATAACTCAATCTCAGACTTTTCAATCAGATTTATTTTATATTTAAGTTTAAATTATTTTCATATTACCTATTTTCTATTTTTTTAGTTGATTAAATTTTTAGTTTATTTTTTATTTACTTTATACTAGAAAAAAAACTAACTTAAATACACACACACACACACACACACACACACACATTCAATCAATATACCCAACAAGTCCACAAAAACCAACTAAAATATTCATCCAACAACATTAAGTACTCATAGTCATAATCAATAATATAGTTTTAATTCTAACATGATGTATTATTTATATGATATAAAAAAATAAATAAAGAATACTTACCGCTCCCTATTAAAATAATTGTAATATTTTAAAAGAAAAATTAAATTATAATTTTAAAATGATAAATTATAAATGTTTAAGATTAAAAAATAATTTCTTTAATTTTTTTTTCATTTTAAAACAAATCCAACAATCATTAGATTTTATTTATATTCATAACCTTTGGAAGAAATCAAACACCTTACAAATAAAAGATACATATTTTTATTAGTCTTTGCGACAATGACATTAACTTGTCACTCTTATTGTCGGAACATACAACTCTCAAAGCAGCCATTGTTGCCAATAATAGCAACAAATTCAAAAATGGAGTACTTGCATTCTTCACCCCATTAATAAATAACATTATTAAAAAACACATCTATGGACCATACCATTCAGTTCCATGCCTTGGGCCAAGCTCAAGTCACCTTGCCTACGTCAAAAATGGGGTACATGCCTTGTGTAACAGGTAAAAGATCCGATTATTTAGACAAAAAAAATTGTGATGAAAATGCAGTCAATTCAGGGTATGATTGGGCCACCCATTGATGATAAAAGAAAAAGTTCAGAATCTATTATTTGAAATTGAATTTATTGATGATAAAACACAAAAATTTCAGCAAATTAAAAAGATTCACAAAAAATTAAACCTAAATAGAAGTAAGTATTGCAGCAACATCATATATGGGACTCCATTGATTCTGTAAAATATATAAGCAAATACTTTCATCTGCATGAACTAATGAAATCCAAGAGAAAAGAAACATTTTTTTCATTTAGAGGCTATCAAGTACAACAATCTTTTACTTTGTACCCAAACAGCACAAATCCAATAATCATTAGGACATATAGGTGACTAACAAACCATGCCAGGCCAGCTCAGTATACTAACACACAAGCCAATGCCATGCCGGTGAGGAGGTTATTTTGGGCATGCAGCACATGCTCCACGACATCCTAGTATGCAAGCTACGGCTTACAGAGAAGGTGCATGTGCTGTCATGTAAAATGGCCCAAAAGTGAAACAAGAAAAAAGAAAGATTACTTTGAAATACCAAATACCTAGTATTCTATGAAACAAAGAAAAAACTAAGAATATAAAAGTTAAAATTACATTGTGCAAGAAATAATGAATGAAATAACATACTATTTGGGTGAAACATCACAAATTAGCAACTTTCAATGGCAGACATCAAGTCTACCTTAATCACAGTATCAGAGCCAAGATGTGGTGCTCTCATTATGAACTCAACTTGAGGAGAGTAGTTTTGGAAGCCAACAACTCTCACTATATCACCCACCTGATATCGATATAGTCTTATGTAGGTAGTCACGACCAACTCATACATCTTCCCCACCTCGATGCCAGAGAAATCCACAGTTGTTTCTTCCCTCATGGTCACACCATGAATCGCATTAACAGGATCATATGGAAGAAATTCGAAGTAAGCTATAGTGGGAAGCATGAAGAACCAAGTTGTGTCTGGTGGTTGCGTAGGAACAAGGTTGACTGCTACACAACATTCTGAAGCAAGGTAATTTACTCTTAACAATGGAGTCTCTCCTATGTATTGCTTGAGTTTTGGATAATACTACTTCATGCTTCATGTGGTGACACACTTGACGTATTGAATATTAGGCCACAAATGAAAAAATATATCACAATACTAGTAATACCTAAAAAAATATAAAATATATTATGTTGCCTTAGAAAAAAAATTTATATAATTATCTTAAATAAGTATCATATTAGAAAAATTAATCTTTTCTTTACTTCTTTCTTGTATATATTTTTCATACTTAAGAAAAATATATGAGCTATCTCAATTAGATATTTTCTCTTTCTTTTTTGTAAACTCATACTATGGGAGTGTGTCAACATAAAAAGTTTAGTATATAATATTGTTATTTGTACAATAAGCGTTAAAATCATCTGATATATATTCTATGCTCCTTATTCACTCTAATCTGATGAGTAAAATAAGAAATTCTAATATTTTTTTCTAATTGACATGTCTCACACTCTAATATAGTAACTCTCTTAAAAATAAAATATAATATTTTCAGTTTGGCCAATAATTAATTATCAAGTCAAAAATATACAAGTAATAGATGACCATATTAAAAATATATAATACTCAAACATTTAGTGAGATATTTACTTTGGAATATTCTAATCCTACAAATAATTATCAATAAAAAAAATCATAATTATATTTTATGAAATGGGAACTTAATACAAAAAATAATAGAATAATTAAGAATAAATAAATTATTACCATAATGAGTAATTTTTTAGGACATGCCATTGGATCTTATAATACTCAATGAACAAAAAAAATAATATTAATAAAAAATAATAAAAACTCATAAGATAATTATTAACTCCAAAATCAATAATCCATGAGTCTCAAATGAAAAAACATATCACAATACTAGTAATACCTAAAAAATATAAAATATGTTTTGTTACCTTAGAGAAAATTTTGTATAATTTTTTCTAATAAGTATCATAATATATAATCTCTATGAATATCCTTAGATAACATTGATTATCATTGCATATCTCTTAATATTATGTAATTATTTCAGTATCTTTCCTAAAAATAACTATTAGTACTTCTTCATTTCCTTTCTTCCTACAATATGTAACGATAAAAAAAAATCTATTATATCTACATATGGATATCATACCATTATAATTTCAATTAATAGCCACAATAAGTTGGTATCATACAAATAATTTTGACACTAACAATTGGTTTGTTTCATTCAAAATGTCATACTAAAATTCTACTTTTCTTTACCCCCTTCTTGCATGTTTATTGTATGTGCCTGCTACCCATAGTATGTGATGTGCATAGAATTTTCTATGCATATTAAGAGAAAAAATGGCACGATTAATTCTTTTTTTTGCTTTTGGAATCACTATACATTGCATGCAATGACCATGTAACAAAGGAACTAAAATAAGATGGTGGCACACTTTTCTTGTGTTTAAAGTTTTGTATTAAGCATATCTTCTTCTTGACAAAGGATATTATATTGGCTTGAATTCGCATGCATTATGTGAATTAAAAATATGAAAAATCTCACTATCAATACAATAAAAATATACATATAGAAGATACCCTTATATGCTAAACAAGTTACATTGAAATAATGTAATATTGGATACTCTTATCCATAAATAAAAAATAAACAAAATAAAATAAAAAATTATAAAAAAATTGAAATTATAACATAGTAAGTTTTCTATGAGAGTTTTGGTGGTTTAATGACTTGATTTTGATGACACTAACCTCGCTAATGAAATTAATAACAAAACAAATATGAATAGATTCAACAACACTTAATACTTATACATTACATTTACTATATGTATAAAAAAACTTATTTGAAAACTTTTGAAATTTAAAAAAAAAACATGAAGGTTTCAAAAGAGCAAAAGCCTCACAAAAAATTTATGAAAATAAAGCCTCACATGGAGGCTACAAAAATCAAGAGTTCCATATAAATTTATGAAAACCAAGAGATTTTAGATAAAATTTTCAAAAATCACATTTAGTAGCTTTTCTCTTCTAGTATTTTTTTTTCTTGCTTAATATCGACCACATTTCTTTTGTTCAAAGTTGACTACAATTAGGGTTCAAGTATCTTAACTATATGCATTGACATGAAATAGTGAAAAAAATATTCATTTTTAACATGGACCACTAACTATGAAAGTAAACAAAAACTATAGAAAATTGAAAGATCTATCTCCTTGATTACATAGTAAGAAAATCCAACCCCTTTCATGCCGAAGTGTAAATAAGTGGCCTTAACAATCTTAGATGAAGTTGGAGAAAAAAATAATAAAACTTTTCGGAGACCCCTTGGATCAAATAGCTACTGTATATAATCTATTTCATCCTTCTACAAAAGTAAGTAAAGAAGCTTAGTTAAAAATAATGATACGTGGAAGATGCATTTTAAGTTTTTTTTTTGTCTTTCACAATTAGGGAAATACAATGACTCAGAGAAGATGCATTAAAATAAGATATACCTTACAGAATTGGGTACAATGAACAGAAGCTTAGTTATAAAATTAGCAAGGATACTTCTAACTTCCCTTCATTTGGTAAAAATAAACAAACTCTAAATTTATCATGTATTTCAATTACTTATTAGCTCAGGAAATCAAAAAATATTATGAAAAAACAACTAACGACCCTACAATAAAAAAAATTTTAGCAGTGTTAAAAGATCGGATTAAATAATGGGAAAAATTGAAAACTCAGTTTGACTACATGGAACTAATCATTGATTACGAGATGCGCATCTTACCTTCAATTCATAAAAGTATTGAGTGTGGAGATCAAAAACACATTCGCCATGTTCGAGCGTAATTGAACCAGAGAAACCTTCCCCATGTTCGAGAGCAATTGAACCATAGACACCTTTTCCATGTTCGAGTGCAGTTGAACCAGAACACCTTTTCCGTGATCGAACACAATTTAGCCAAAAACATCTTTGCCTTGTTCAAGAGCAGTTGAACAATAAACACCTTAGACTTCTTTGACTTAAATTGAACCAAATACACCTTTGCCTTCTTCGACCTTCATTGAACCAAAAATAACTTCACCTTCTTTGACTAGACCACAATTGAACCAAATACACCTTCGCCTTGTTCTAGAATAGAAATAATATTAATATTCATAAATTGTTTATTTTAGCTTTTTATTAGTAGTAATTTTTATTTGTGTTTATTTATTAATTAAAATATTTTAAAAATTATTATAATTATATAATGTTTTTTAATACAAATAATTAAATATCATAATTAAAATTTTCAGAAAAATATTATGTATAATTTTTTAATTAATTTATAATCCAAAAAATAGATATTTTAGTCTTATTTAAAATAAATTTTTATTCTTATTTATATAATTTTGACATTTTTTTATTTATAATATCATATTTTTATAAATATATGAAAAGATTGTGTCTTTCTAGGATCACTCATCTATAGACAATGACATACCTTTAATATAGAAAATTAAATACAATATTAAAATAAATAATTCTAAAAAAATTTAATTATTAAAAATTAGTGAGAGAAATTATCACTAGCCCAAATAGCTAGAGATAAATTCATAGCTAAATGCATATATTTTGAGAAAATAAACATTAAAAGAATAATAGATTCCAATTTTATATAAAATTATAAAAAAAATAAATTCATAAATTTATTTAGCCATTGATTTTGTATTGCTCTAATTAGCTAGGGAAATTCTATCGCTAAATTCATCGCTATTTTATCGGTTTATAATTTTATGGAATCTATGAAAAAATTAGCGATTGATTATTTCCAGATTTGATTAGATAGGGAAATTTCATCGGTAAATCCATCACTATATTCAGGATGTAATTAGCTAGAAAAATTTCGTGCATAAATCCATCGCTATATTCTAGATGTAATTAGCTAAGGAAATTCCATCGCTAAATCCGTTGCTAAATTCTGAATTTTATTAGTTAGGGAAATTCTATCACTAAATCCATCACTAGATTCTAGATTTTAATAGCTAGAGAAATTATGTCTCTAAATCCATCGCTAAATTCTAGATTTTAATAGCTAGGGAAATTCCCTCGCTAAATCCGTCGCAAAATTCGTCGCTAAATTCTAGATTTTAATAGCTAGGGAATTTCACCACTAAATCCATCCCTAAATTCTGGATTTTAATAGCTAGAAAATTTCTGAGAATAAATCCATTGCTAAATTATGGATTTTAATATCTAGAGAAATTCTATCGCTAAATTATAGATTTTATTAGCTAGGGAAATTGTGTCGCTAAATTCATCACTAAATTTTCTACTTTTATGGAGTGGTAATTATGTAAATATTATGAGCTAATCCATCGCAAATCCATTGCTAAAATCCCAACTTTTCTTGAGCAAAATTTATGAAAATATTTTGTCGATAATCCGTAGGTAATCCGTTGCTAAATTCCCCGCTTTTTTTTGATGTGAAATTTATGAAATTTTTTTGTCGCTAATCCGCCGCTAATTCGTTGCAAATTTTTATTTTAATAAAAAAGATATAAATCCATTGCAATTCCCTGGCTAATCCCTCACAATTTAGCTAGGGGTTGATCCTTAACCAAAATTTCCTAGCTAAATCAATATTTTCTTATAGTGTATCTGTATATATGTCGATCTATCTATCTATCTTTCTCTCTATAATCTCATATATTTATCAGTCTATATATATATATCTAACTATCTGATTATCTAACTATCTTTTTATATGTCTATCTATCTCTCTATCTCTCTATCTCTATATCTATTTATCTGTCTATCTATTTAATTTTCTATCTATGTGTCTATTTTTCTATCTATTTAATGATTTATCTATGTCTATCAGAATAACTATATATCTATTTATCTGTCTATTTGACTATCTATCTATCTTTCTTTCTTTATTTATATATGTCTATCTATCTATCTATAAGCATATCTATCTATCTATGTTTTTATCTATCTAACTATCTATATGTCTATTTGTCTATCTATTTATTTGTATATCTGTCTATCTGCCTATTTTCCTATCTACCTATATGTCATTCTACTGACCTTTCTATCTATATATCTATCTATCTATCAAGTTGTGTATCAGTTTATCTATCTATCTAAGTGTCTATCTATCTATCTATCAACCTATCAATCTATCTATATATCCGTCTGTCTATCTATCTATCCATCTGTCTATATGTCAATCTATCTATTATGTATCTGCCTATGTGTATATCAGTCTATCTATAAATCTGTCAATATGTCTATATCTCTAAGTATATGTCTATATGTCTATCTATATATCTATCTATCTATATATGTGTCTGCCTATTTGTCTATCTGTCTATCTGTCTATCTATTTTTCTATCTATATGCCAATATTTCTATCTATCTATTTGTTTATCTTTCTATCTATCTATGTATCTATCTATATTTCTATTTATTTATCTATCTATCTCTCTATTTCTCTATCTATATATTTGTCTATCTATCTGCCAATATGTCTATCTTTTTTTCTGACTTTCTATCTATAAAGTCTATCTATTTATCTTTTACCTATCTATCTGTCTTTCTATCTATTTGTCTATCTATCTATATGATTATTTGTATTTTTGTCTTTCTATTTATTTTTCTATCTATCTATCTATTTATCTATCTATCTATTTGTCTATATATTTGTCTATCTATCTATCTATCTGCCTCTCTACATATCTACCTATCCACCTATCCGCCAACCTAATAATCTATTAATCAATCAATCTATCTATCGATTTATCTATTTGTCTATCTATCTATCTATCTATATATATATCTAGCTATTTGTCTATCTATTAATATGTTAATCTTCTTTTCTGTTTATCTATCAGTCTATCGGTATATCTTTTTACATATCTATCTATCTTTCTCTCTATTTGTCTATCTGTATATCTGTATTTTTGCCTTTTTGTATATATGTCTATCTATTTATTAATCTATTTATAAATTTGTCTCTCTATCTATCTACATGTCTATCTATCTCTTGTCTATGTATCTATTTGTATATGAATCTATCAGTCTATTAGTCTATCAATCTATCTATCTATCTATATATCTATCTGTGTATATGTCTATATGTCTATTTATATAACTATCTATATGTCTATCTATCTTTCTATCAGTCTATATATCTAACTATATATATATCTATCTATTTATCTATCTATCTATCTATCTTTCTTTCTATATCTCTCTCTATATCTATTTTTCTTCCATTCTATCTGTCTACTTGTCCATCTGTCAAACTATATATTTGTTTATTTTGTCTATTTGTATATGTCTTTCTGTCTATCTATCAATCTGTCTATCTGTCTATTTGTATATCTATCTATCTATCTATCTATCTGTATATCTATGTACTATATATCTGCCTATCTGTCTATAAGTCTATATGTGTATCTGTCCATATGGCTATCTGGCTATTAGGTTTTCTATCTATATGTTCATCTCTCTATATGTCTATATGTCTATCTATGATTTTAGCTGTCTATATGTCTATTTGTACATATGTATATCTATCTATCTATCTTTAAAAGTGTCTATGTCTCTATATATTGATCTATCTATCTGCCTACCTATCTATCTGACTATCTATTTATCTATCTATTTATATATCTGTCTATTTATCAATGTATAAATCTATATAAATGTCTATCTATCTATTTATGTATATATCTATGTTTAAATCATTCTATCATTAAATCTATCTATTTGTTTATTTGTCTATCTATCTATCTATCTTTCTTTCTAACTATATATATATATATATATATATTCTTTCTATTTATCCATCTATCTATTTATATATCTATGTATCTATCTATCCATCTTTCTATCAATAAATCAATCAATCGATCTATGTCTCTATCTATCTATTTATGTATTTATCTATCTATCTATGTATCGATTTTTCTATATATCTATTTATTTATCTATCTATATACGTATCTGGCTATCTAGTTATCAATCTATCAATCTATCTATCTATATATCTATCTATTTGTCAATTTGTCAATCTAACTATCTGCCTATTTATCTATCTATCTATCTAAATATCTATCTGTCTACGTATCTATCTATATGTCTATCTATCTATCTATTTGTAAATATATCTATATGTCTATTATCTATGTGTCAATCTATTTATCTGTCTATGTGTCTATATATAATTTATCTATTTATATATCTATCTATCGGTATATATGTCTATATATATATCTATCTAACTATCAATCTATATATATCTATCTATCTATCTTTGTATTAGTCAGTCTGTTTATCTACCTAACTATTTATATATATATTATATATATATATATATATATCTCTTTCTCTTTCTCTCTATCTCTTTCTCTATTTGTCTGTCTATCTATCTGTCTATTTGTATATATGTTGATCTATATGTTATTCTATATATTTGTATGTCTATATATATATATATATATCTATATATCAATCAATCTAAATATATATCTATCTATATATCAATCAATTTATGTATCTATATGTCTATCTATTTGTCTAAATATCTATCTATATATCTATCTAGCTATCTTTTTATCTATATATTTATATATCTATCTATCTACCTATTTAGATATCGGGCTATAAGTCAATTTATTTATTTGTCTATCAATCTATCTATTTGTCTATCTGTATATCTGTCTATATATATTTCTATCTATTTGTGTATCTACCTATCTGTCTATCTATCTATCAATCAATATTTTTATCTATTTGTCTATTTGTTTATCTATCTATCTGTATATATATATATACACATACAAACACACACACACACACACATACACACACACACACACAAACACACACACACACACACACACACACACACACATATATATATATATATATATATCTGTCTATCTTTCTATATACTATCTTTTTATCTAACTATCTTTCTATCTTTCAATATGATTATCTTTTAATCAATCTAATTATCTATATAACTATTGGTCTATCTTTTTATCTGTCTATATATATGTTTATTTATCTATTTATCTATCTCTCTATCTATCTATATGTATATTTATCTATCTATCTATCTGTTTGTCTATTTGTCTATCTATATATCTAGATGTCTATCTGACTATCTTCCTATTTATTATCTACCTATCTACATATCTATATGTCTATTTATCTATCTATCTGTTTGTCTATTTGTCTATCTATATATCTAGATGTCTATCTGACTATCTTCCTATCTATTATCTACCTATCTACATATCTATCTATCTACATATAAGCATATCTATATATCTGCACATATGTCTTCTGACTATCTATTATAAATCTATCTAAATGTCTATCTATCTATATATGTATATGTCTATAAATCTATCTGTCTAATTATCTATCTATCTATCTATTTATTTATATATATTTCTAATTATCTTTCTATATATCTATCTATATAACTATCTATCTATATATTTATATATCTATTTATATTTCTTTCTTTATATATTTTAATTAATCAATCAATTTATCTATCTATCTACTATCTATCTGCTTATCTAGATATCTGACTATTTGGATATCTTGCTAACTAGCTATCTATCTATCCATCTATTATCAAATCTATCTATCTATCTATATGTATATATATCTATCTATCTAACTATCTATTTATCTATCTATCTATTAATCTGTCTATCTTTCAATCTATCTAATTATTTATCTATGTATCTATTTTTCTATCATTCTATCTATTTATCTATCTATCGATCTATCTTTCATTTTGTCTATCTGCCATCTGGAATCGATCTATTTGTATATCTATATATCTATCTATCTATCTTTCCCTCTAATTGTCTATCTATCTATCTATCAGTTTATTTAACTATGTGTCTATCTACCTATCTATCTATGTGCCTATCTGTATATCTGTCTATCTACAAAAATGAATATCTTTCTATGTGTCTATATGTCTATCTATCTTTCTATATATCAGTCTATTTTTCTATATATCTATATATATGTCTATATATATATATATATATCTATTTTTCTATTTATCTATCTTTCTATCTACATATATGTTTATCTATCTATAAGACTAAATGTCTATTTATCTAACTATCAATATGTCAATCTATCTATATGTCAATATGTGTGGAATGTCTATCTGTATATCTATCTATCTATCTGTATATCTATCTATATATATGTGTATTTGTCATCTCTATTTTTGTCTCCCCGTATATTTGATTTTCTATCTATCTATCTATCTGTGTGTTTGTCTATCTGTCTGTAAATCTATCTATGTATCTGTAAATCTATCTACTTGTATATGTATCTATATTTTTATCTATCTTTCTGTCTATCTATTTATCTATATAACTATCTATATATCTATCTTTCTTTCTTTTGTTGTATCTATCTATATGTCTTTATCTTTATCTATCTATCTATCTATTTGACTAATATTCTATCAATATATATGTCTATCTATGTATCTGATTATCTATCTTTATATCTATCATTCTATTTGTATATATGTCGATCTATCTATATGTTTATCTACTTACCTATCTATCTATCTGTCGATCTGTCTATATATCTATCTATCAATATGTCTATCTATCTATCTATCAACTATCTATAAACATATCTAGCTAACTGGCTATCTAGCTAACGATCAATCTATCTGTCTGTCTATTTTTCAATTTATATATTTATCTATATGTCTATCTGTCTATTTATCTATCAATTTATTTATCTATCTCTGAATGTGTCTATCTTTCTATCTATCTATTTATCTATCTATCTATCTGTCAATCTATTCATATATTTATCTATCTATTGATCTATCTATCTTTTTGTCTATCTGTCTCTCTGTCTATGAATCAATTTGTCTTTCTATCTATCTGATATCTATCTATTTGTATATCTAACTACCTATCTACCTATTTATCTATCTATCTATTTATCTATCTTTTTATCTATCTATATGTTCTTTTATTTATCTATTTATCTATCTATTCATCTATTTATCTATTTATTTATCAATCTATCTGTCTATTTGCCTATCTTTCTATCTGTCTATATATTTATATTTTTATCTGTCTATCTATTTATCAACCTAGTTGTCTATCTGTCTATAAGTTTATTTGTCTATCTGTATATTTTTTTTATCTATCTATATGCCTATTGTGCTATCTGGTTATCTGTCTAACTATCTATCTCTATATATAGCTTTCTATCAATCTATCTGTGTCTTTTTATCTGTCTTTCTATCTGTCTATCTATCTATATATCTGTTTGTCTGTCTATCTATGTATAAATCTTTATTTTTGTATATGTGTCTAACTATTTATTTGTCTATCTATATTTCTGTATAACTATCTTTCTATCAATCTATGAATCTATCTATCTATCTGTCTATCAATCTATCTAGATATCTATATATCTATCTATTTGTATATTTGTCTATCTATCTAAATATGTGTCTATCTGTCTATCTATCTATTTGTTTATCTCCCTATCTGACTATCTATCTATCTATATATCTGTCCATCGATCGATCTATCTATCTATCTATCTATTTGTCTATCCATCTATATTTTGATCTATCTATCTACTGATATGTCTATTTGCTTATATGCCTATATGCATTTTTTCCAATCTATCTATCTGCCTATCTATCTATCTTTCTACATGTTTATCAATCAATCTTTCTATCAATCAATCTTTCTATCAATCAATGTGTCTAACTATATATAATTATATATATATATATATATATATATATATATATATATATATATATTCTTTCTTTCTTTCTTTCTTTATATATATATATATCTATCAATCAAGTTTTCAATATGTCTGTCTGTTAATCTATCTATCTGTTTATTTGTCAAATTGTCTAACTATCTTATTATCAATTTAACTGTCTGTCTATCTATTTATCTAACTATCTATCAATCGATCTATCTGTCTATCTATCTATCTATATATCTTTCTTTCTATCTTTATAAGTATCTATCTATTTATCTATATATATTTGAATCTATCTATTTTCCAATCCATCTATCTGTCTATCTGTATACCTATATATCTATCGATCTATTTTCCAATCCATCTATCTGTCTATCTGTATACCTATATATCTATCGATCTATTTTCCAATCCATCTATCTGTCTATCTGTATACCTATATATCTATCGATCTATATATCTTTCTATCTATCTATGTATCCATCCATCTATCTGTCTGTCTATTTGCATATCTCTCTATCTCTCTATTTGTCTATCTATCCGTCTACCTATCTATCTATCTTTTTATCTATCTATCTATCTATTTGACTATCTATCTATCTATATATAAACGTGTATATATGTCTATCTATCTATGTATTTGTATATATGTCTATCTATCTAATTGCCTATTTATCTATCTATCTATCTTTCTATTTATCTATATATCTTTTTATATACCAATTTGTCTTTCTTTCTATCCATGTATATGTGTGTGTGTGTGTGTGTGTGTGTCTATCTATCAATCTTTATATCTTTCTATCAGTCTACCTGTCTATCTGTCTATATGTCTATCTATTTATCTGTATATCTGTCTATCTTTCTAACGGTATATATTTCTATCAATCTATCTGTCTATTTGTCTATCTTTCTATATGTTGATATGTATACGTGTCTATATATCTAACTAACTATTTATCTATTTGTTTATTTGACTTTGTTTCTATCTATCTGTTTATCTATCTAACTATCTATCTTACTTTTTGTCTATTTGTTGATCTATCTATCTATCTATATATTTGTCTTTCTGTCTATCAGACTATCTATCAATCTGTCTATTTGTCTATATCTCTTTCTATCTATTTGTATAACTATCTATCTATCAATCTATATATTTATCTATCTATCTATCTATCTATCTATTTATCTATCTTTGTATGTATCTGTCTATATGTCTATCTACCTATTTGTCTATCTATCTATCAATCTATTTATCGATTTGTATATCTGTCTATTTTCTATCTATTTATCTATCTATCTATCTAAATACATATCTATCTATCTATCTGCCTATCTATATACCTACCTATCTATATGTATATCTGTCTATCTATCAATTAATCTATATGTTTGTTTGTCTATCTATCTATCTATATGTCTATTTGTATATCTGTCTATCAAATAATCAATCAATCTATCTGTCTATCTTTTTATCTATCAATGTGTATATCTATCTATGTGTCTAACTATATATATATATATATATATATCTATCTATCTATTTATTTATCTATCTATTTATTTATCTATCTATTTATTTATCTATCTATTTATATGTTTCTCTATCTATCTATTTATATGTCTTCCTATCTATCTATCTAATTATTTTTCTATTTGTCTATCTAACTATCTATCTTTCTGACTATCTATCTATCTATCTATCTATCTGACTATCTATCTATCTATATAACTATATATCTATCGAACTATTTTCCTTTCTATCTATCTATATGTATATCTGTCTATCTATCAAATAATCTATATGTTTGTTTGTCTATCTATCTATCTATCTATGTGTCTATCTATCTATATGTCTATCAAACAATCTATCTATCAATCTATCTATCTATCTTTTTATCTATCAATGTGTTTATCTATCTATGAGTCTAACTATATATATATATATCTACCTATTTATTTATCTCTCTATTTATTTATCTATCTATTTATTTATCTATCTTTTTATATGTTTCTCTGTCTATCTGTTTATCTGTCTTCCTATCTATCTATCGATCTAATTTTCTTTCTATTTGTCTATCTAACTATCTATCTTTCTGACTATCTATCTATCTGACTATCTATCTATCTATATAACTATCTGTCTATCGAACTATTTTCCTTTCTATCTATCTATTTATCTATCTATCTATTTTCCTATCTATCTAAATGAATATCTGACTATCTATCTAATTTATTTATATATCTATCCATCTATTTGTATATCTGTCTATCTATCTATTTGTATATCTATCTATATATCTATCTGTCTATCTTTTTATTTGTCTAATTATCTATATGTCTATCTATCTTTCTATTTATATGTCAATCAACCAATCAATCAATCTATCTATATATCTAACTTTCAATCTTTTTGTCTATCTATCTATTTATATATCTATCTGACTACCGATCTATCTGTCTATCTATTATATGTCTATCTATGTATCTTCCTATCTATCTGCTATTCTATCTATCTATCTATTTATCTGTCTATCTATCTATCTATTTGTCTATCTATTTATTTTTTTATATGTCTATCTATCTAACTGTCTATCTGACTATCTGTCTATCTCTCTATCTGTCTATCTATGTATATTTCTATCTATTTATTGATTTGTATATTAATCTATTTCACTATCTGTCTTTGTGGCAATATGTTTATATGTATGTATGTCTATTAATCTATTTGTCTATCTAACTATCTAACTAAATGTATAACTAATTATCGATCTCTCTCTAACTATCTATCTATCTTTCTATCTTCCTATCTGCATATCTACCTATCTACCTATTTGTATATCTATATCTCTCTATCTGTATCTCTATCAATATATCTATGTGTCTGTCTATTAATCTATTTGTAGAACTTTCTATTTGTCTATCTATCTATCTGTTTATCTACATATCTATCTATCTATTAATCAATCAATCTATCTTTGTATATTATTATATATCTATCTATGTGTGTGTGTATCTATCTGTCTATCTATCTTTCTATTTGTCTATCTGTCTAACTATCTATCTATATAACAATCTATATATATCTCTATCTTTATGTCTATCAGTCTATCTGTCTACCTATCTATTTGTCTATCTGTCTATTTTTATATCTATTTATCTATCTATGTGTCACTTTGACTATATATCAATCTATCATTCTATCTATATGTAAATCTATTTATTTATCTAGTTCTCTACCTATCTATCTGTCTAATTATATATATATATCTGTCTGTCTATCTATCTATTTATTAATATGTGTATCTATCTATTTTTATTTTTGTCTCCCTGTATATTTCTCTTTCTATCTATATGTATATCTGTCTAATTGTCAATCTATCTATAATATATCCATCTGTATATGTACATATATTTCTATCTATCTTACTGTATATCTGTTTATCTATATTACTATTTGTAAATTTGTATATCTATCTTTCTTTGTATCTATCTATCTGCCTATATCTCTATGAGTTTATCTATCTATCTATCTGCCTATATCTCTATCAGTTTATCTATCTATCTATCTATCTGACTAATTGTCTATCTATATATATGTCATTCTATCTATCTGATTATCTATGTATATATCTATCTATCTATCGATCTATCTATCTATTAATCTATCTATCTACCTAACTATCAATATGTCTGTCTATGTGTCTATCGATCTGTCTATTTGTCTTTCTGTCTATCTATCTATATGTCTATTTGTATATTTGATTATCTATTTTTATGTCTATCTATCTATTTTTATGTCTACCTACTATCTATTTATCTGTATATCGATGTATCTTTCTATCTGTCTATCTGCCTATCAATCTATATACATATTTATCTATCTATCTAATTTTCTATCTATCTATCTATCTATCTATAAATCTATCTATATGTTTATCTATCTATAGATGTAAATGTCAATATGTCTATTTATCTAATTATCTATCTATCTCTCTATCTATCTAATAATCTATCAACTATCTATCTAAATATATGGCTATTTAGCTATCTAACTATCTGTCTATCTATCTATCTATCTATCAATTTGTCAATCTATATATTTATCTATATGTCTATCTGTCTATCTATCTATCTATTTATATACCTATCTTTTAATCTATCTATCTTTCTATCTACCTATCTACATGTATATCCATTTATCTATCTGTCTATTGATCTATCTATCTTTTTGTCTATATGTTTATCTTTTTTGAATCAATTTGTATTTCTATCTATCTATCTATTTTTCTATCTATCTGACTATCTTCCTATATATCTATGTGACTATCTATCTATCTGTCTATCTCTCTATGTAGATATCTATCTATTTATTAATCTTACTATTTATCTATCTGTCTATCTGTCTATCTGTCTATCTGTCTATCTATCTATCTATCTCTTTATATGTCTTTCTATCTATCTGCATATCTATCTATTAGTTTGTAAGACTATATGTCTATATGTCTATCTATTAATATGTCAGTCTATCCATTTGTTAATATGTCTAGATATCTATCTGTATATTTATTTATTTGTCTATTTATCTAAGTGTCTATCTATCTATTTATCTATATGTCTATCTATCTATATGTCTATTTGTTTATTTGTATATTTGTCTACCTGTATATTTGTTTATCTATCTTTCAATCTACTTAACTATCTGTATATATATTTATCTATATATATATATATGTCAATCTATCTGTCTATCTATTTATCTGTCTATATATTTATCTTTTTATTTATATGTGTATAAGTTTATCTATCTATTTTTCCATCTGTCTATTTGTTTATCTATTTATCTATTTGTCTATATGTCTATCTATATCTCTATCTTTCTATCTTTCCATCTATCTATTTATCAATATGTATATATGTGTATATGAATATCTAAATATCTATCTATATATCTATTTATCTATCTATCTTTTGATCTATCTATATATTTATCTATCTATCTATATATATATCTATCTATCTATCCAATGATATATCTAACTATTAATCTATCTATTTGTCTAATTGTCTATGTATTTATAAGTCTATCAATCTATCTATTTATCTATCTATCTATGTATCTATCTATCTGTCTATCTATATATCTATCTATCTGTCTATATATCTCTCTATCTGTCTATCTATATATCTGACTATCTACCTATCTGCCTATATATTTTTTTTCCTATCTATCTATCTATTTATCTATCTATATATCAGTCTATCTATCTATCTATATATCTGTCTGTTTATATATCTATCTATTTGTCTATTTATAAATTTATCGATATGTTTATCTATCTATCCATATATATGTATATATGTATATATGTCTATATGTATAACTATTTAACTATCTACTTATCTATTTATGTATCTACCTGTCTATCTTTTTATTTGTCTATCTGTCTAAATATAAACATATATATATATATATCTTTCTCTCTTTATGTCTATCTGTCTATCAGTCTATGTGCATATCTATCTTTGCGTCTATATTTCAATCAATCAATCTATCTATCTATATATCTACCAGTTTATCTATCTATCTTTCTTTCTTTCAATCTATCTATCAATCTATCTTTCTATCTTTCTATCTATCTATCTAAATGTTTATCATACTATCTATATATCTATCAATCTATATATATGACTAACTAACTATCTATCTAACACTTTATCTGTCTATATGTCTATCTATCTATCTGTCTATTTGTTTAACTGACAATCTGTGTATATGTCTATCTATCTATCTAGCAATTTATCTATCATACTATCTATCTATCTATATGTCTATCTCTTTATCTATCTATCTATATTTCTGTCTGTCTGTTTATATTTCTTTCTATCATTCTACCTATCTAACAATAAGTATATATTTCTATGTCTTTTTCTCTATATGTCTATATGGATATCTCGCCATCTGGTTATCTAAATATTTGTCTATCTATCTTTGTGTCAATCATACTATTTGTCTAACTATATATCTATTTTTTTGTTTAACTATCTATCTACCTATTTGTCTATCTATCTATCTCTTTATCTATCTATTTGTCTCTCTATTTATTTGTCTATCTATATATTTGTCTATTTATTTATTTGTCTATCAATCTATCTATTTAACTATCTTTCTATATGTCTATTTTTATATCTTTCTATCTGTCTATCTACCTATTTGTATGTGTGTCTGTTTGTCTATCTATGTATAAATCTATATGTTTGTATATGTGGTTAACTATTTATCTGTCTATAAGTCTTCCTATCAATCTATCTTTCTATCATTCTGTGAATTTGTATATCTATCTGTATGTCAATCTATCTAGCTATCAACCTATCTGTCTATTTGTCTATCTGACTATCTGTCTATCTATATATGTGTCTATCTGTCTATCTGACTATCTTTCTATCTGTCTATCTATTTATCTGTCTATTTGTCGATCTGTCTATATGTCGATCTATCTATCTATCTGTATGCCTATCAGTCTATTTGTTTATATGCTTATATGTCTTTCTTTTAATCTATTTTTCTGCATATATATCTATCTTTCTTTATATTTATATATCAATCTTTTTATCTATCAATATGTCTAACTAACTAACTAACTATATATATATATATATATATATATATATATATATATATCTCTTTTTCTTTCTTTCTTTCTTCATTTATATCTCTCTATCTATCTGTCGATTTTTCAATCTGTCCATCTGTTAATATGACTATGTGTCTATCTATCAATTTGTATAACTATCTATCTGTCTATTTTACTATCTATCTTTCTATGTGTGTATCTATCTATTTATCTATGTATATGTCTATCTGTCAATCAATAAATTAATCAATCTATTTATCTATATATATATATATATATATATATATATATATATATATCTATCTATCTATCTATCTTTCTGTTTATGTATCTATCTATTTATCTATATATCTATCAATCTATCTATTTGTTTATCCGTCTATCTATCTATCTGTATACCTGTATATATATCAATCTATATATTTTTTTTCTATCTATCTATCTATCAATCAATTTGTCTATCTTTCTATCTATCTATTTGTCTATTTATCCTTCTACTTGTCTATCTATATGTCTGTCTATTTGACTATCTATCTATATATAAAGGTGTGTATATGTCTATCTATCTTTCTACATATATGTATATATTTCTATTTGTCAAAATGCTTATTAATCTATCTATTTACCTTTCTGTTTATCTATATATCTTTCTATCTATCAATATTTCTATCTTTCTATCTTTCTATCTATCTATATGTGTGTGTGTATATATATATATATATATATATATATCTATCTATCTTTGTATATATATATCTATCTCTCTATGAATTTGTCTATCTTTCTATCTATCTATCTAACTACCTGTCTATCTATCTATATATCTGTCTATCTATCTAAATATATATATATCTATCAAACTATCTGCCTATATGTTTATTTGTCTATGTGTCTATATATTTAACTAATTATCTATCTATTTGTTTATATGACTATCTACCTATCTTACTATCTAACTATCTGTCTATCTATCTAACTATCTATATGTATATCAATCTAGCTTAATATTTACCTATTTGTTGATCTATCTATCAATCTATGTATCAATCTTTATATTTTGACTATCTATCTATCTGAATATCTGACTATCTGTCTATCTGTCTATTTTCTATATCTCTATCTTTCTATCTACATATCTGTCTATCTCTCAATCTATCTATTTATCTTTCTATCTATTTATCTATCTATCTATCTATCTATATGTTTATTTATATGTCTATATGTCTATTTGTCTATATATTTATCTAACTATCCGTATATCTGTATATTTTTTTATCTATCTATCCTGTCTATCTATATAAATGTCTATCTATCTATATGCCTATCTTTCTACCTATCTGTCTATATATATATATTTATCTATCTATCTATTTGTTTGTCTATCTATCTATCTATCTATCTTTCTATCTATGTGTCTATCTATATATTGATCTATCTGTCTATATATATATATATCTATCTATCTATGTGTCTATCTATATATATATCTATCAATCTGTCTCTTTGTCTATCTATCTATGTGTATATCTATCAATGTATCTAACTATATATATATATATATATATCTATCTATCTGTCTGTCAATTAATCAATCTATCTATCTATATATCTATCTATCTATATGTGTATATGTCTATATGTTTATCTGTCTACCTATTTATCTATCTATCTATCTAACTATCTATATATTTGTCTATCTGACTATATATCTAGCTATCTATCTATCTCCCTATCTATTTATCATTGTTTTTTATCTATCAGTTGATTTATCTATCTATCTATCTATCTATCTATTTGGCTATCTATCTATCTGACTATCTAACTATCTATCTAATCTATCTATATATCTATCTTTCTATCTGTATATCTGTCTATCTATCTATTTGTCTATTTATCTATATATCTATCTATTTATCTTTCTATTTGTCTAATTATCTATGTCTATCTATCTTTCCTTTTATTTATCTATATGTCTATCAATCTATCTATATATATCTAACTTTCTATCTTTTTGTCTATCAATCAATCAATCTATCTGACTACCTATCTATCTGTCTATCAATCTATCTTCCTATCTATCTATCTTTCTATTTTTCTATCTATCTATCTATCTATCTGTCTATCTATCCATCTATTTGTCTATCTATCTATTTCTTTATATATCTATATGTCTAACTATCTATCTGAGTATCTGTCTATCTATCTATCTTTCTACCTATCTTTCTATCTATCTATCTATCTATTGATCTGTCTATTATTCTATTTGACTTTCTTTTCTATCTGGCAATTTGTCTATATGTTTATTTGACTTTTTGTCTATTTGTCTATCTATCTAAATGTATACATATATGTCTATCTCTCTTTCAATCAATCAATCTATCTCTCTATCTTTTTATCTGCCTATCTGGTTACATGTATATCTATCTATCTCTCCATCTATTTATCTACCTATCTATATATCTATATATCTATCTATCTATTTGTCTCTCTATTTATCTATCTATAGACCTGTCTATTTGTCTATCTATCTAGCTGTTTATCTATAAATCTGTCAATATATCTATCTATTAATCAATCTATTTTTGTTAATGATTATATATTTATCTATGTGTGTGTGTGTATATCTATCTATCTTTCTTTCTTTCTATCTGTCTATCTATCTAACTATCTATCTATATATCAAGATATATATATATATATATATCTCTATCTTTCTGTCTATCTGTCTATCTATCAATCAATCTATCTGTCTATCTATCTATTTGTCTATCTATTTATCTATCTATGTGTTTATCTGACTATATATCAATTTGACATTCTATCTATCTATTTATTTATCTCTTTGTCTACATGTCTATCTATCTAATGATATATCTATCTATTTATCTATATGTTTATCTATCTATTTGTCTATCTAATTATCTATCTATCTATATTTCTTTCTTTCTATCAATCTTTCAATCTGCCTATCTATTTATAAGTCTATATGTCTATCTATTTATATTACTATCAAGTTATCTGTTTATATATCTATCTCTCTTTGTGATAATTTATCTAAATATCTATCTATCTATCTGTCTATCTGTAAGTATATATATATATATATCTCCCTATTTGGCTATCGGGATATCTATCTATCTTCAATAAATCAATATATCTTTTAATCTATCAATATGTCTATTTGTCTATCTATCTATTAACTATCAATCTCTCTAACTATCTCTCTATTTATATATCTATCTATCTGTTTGTTTATCTCTCTAATTATCTCTCTCTATCGTTTTATCTATCTCTCTAACTACATGTCTATCTATCAATCAATCTATCTATCTATCTTTTCGTCTATCTATCAAATTGTTTATCTATCAATCTATTTATTTGTCTATCTTTCTATATGTCAATTTAAATATCTGCTTATTTGTCTATTTGTTTATCTTGTTAAATGTCTATCTATCTGTCTCTCTTTTTGTCTATCTATCTATCTCGTAATCTGTTTATCTATAAATCTATCTAACTATTTGTCTATCAATTTGTTTATCTATCTATTAGTCAATCTGTCAATCTATCTGTCTATCTGTATATATGTCTAACTGTATATCTATCTATCTAGCTATTTGTCTATATGTCTATTTGTCTTCTGTCTATATGTCAATCAATCTGTTTGTCTATTTGTTTCTCTATCTATCTATCTATTTGTCTTCCTATAAATATGTCCATTTATCTATTTATCTATATGGCTATCTATCTAGTTGTCTATCGGTATATGTGTCTAATTTTATATTTCTCTATCTATCTATCTCTTTATCTATCTATTTGCATTCCTATCTATCTATTTAAATGTATATCTGTTTATCGGGCTATTTATCTATCTGTCTATCTATCTATATATCTATCTATTTGTTTATCTGTGTATCTATATATCTGTCTATTTATCTATCTGTCTATCTATCTATATATCTAATGATATGTCTATCTATCTATTTGTCTATCTATCTATTTTTCTATCTATCTATCTGTTTATCTTCATATCTGTCTATTTATTGATATATCTATCTATATATCTATTTATTTATCTAATTATTTATCTTTCTTTCTATCTAACTATTTGTCTATCTGTATATCTATCTATCTGTCTCTCTAAATTTCTAACTATTTGTCTATCTGTATATCCTTCCATCTATCTATCTATCTATTTGTCGATATATCTATTTTTCTATCTGTCTATTTGTCTAAATGTCTTTTTTTCTATTTGTCTATCTATTAATCTTTCTATATTTATATTTATCTATCTGTTTATCTATCTATTTGTCTATCTGTCTATCTATCTATATCTTTCTATATTTTTATCTGTCTGTCTCTTTATCTATCTTTCTATCTTTCTATCTGCATATCTGCCTATCTGCCTATTTGTATACTATCAATTTGTCAATCTGTCTATCTATCTATCTATCTGTATATCTATCTATTTGTACACATTCTATCTGTCTATCTATTTATTTGTTTATCTATCTATGTGTTTATTTGTCTATCGATCTTTCTATCTATCTATCCATCCTTCTATCTATTTCTCTATAAAATAGTTTATATCCATATCTATCTATCTATGTATATGTCTATATATCTATCAGTATAACTATATATCTATCTATGTATGTATTTATCTATCTATCTTTCTTCGTATATGTCTATTTGTCTAACTATCTATCTATATGTCAATTTATATATCGTCTATCTTTCTGTTTATTATTCTATTAGTCTATTTGTCTATATATCTATATGTTTATTTTTATATCTATCTATCTGTCTATCTATTTATATGGCTATCTATATATCATTCTATTAGTCTATCTATCTATCTATCTATCTGTCTTTCTGTCTATTCAGTCAATCCATCTTTCTATAAAATTTACTATATGTCTATCTATCTATCTATGTAACTGTCTATCTATCTATCTATATAACTATATTTCTATATATCTATCTATCTTTATGTCTATCTATCTATCTATATGTCTATCTGCCTATCTTTATATATGTTTATATGACTATCTATCTTTCTATCATTCTATCTATCTATTTATCACTTATCTATCTATCTATCTGTCACTTATATATCTATTTATCTGTCTATCTATCTATCTATATGTCTATTTGTCTATCTGTCTATCTGTCTATCTATCTATCTTTCTATCTATTTATCTATCTGTTTATCTATCTATATTTCTATCTATCTACATGTTTATCTATCAATATTTTTATTTTTCTATTTATTTATTTGTTTATCTATCTATCTATTTGTCTATCTGTCTATCTATCTATATTTTTGTATATCTATCTATTTTCTATCTATCTATCTATCTTTCTATCTACTTATCTGTCTATCTATTTATCTATCTGCCTATCTGCCAATCTGTTTATATTTCTATATGTCTATCTATCTCTCTATCTATCTATATGCCTCTCTGATTATCTACTATCTATTTATGTGTGTAACTTTCTATCTGTCTTTCTATCAATCAATCTATCAGTCTATATATCTATTTGTCTATCTATTTACTATTCTATCTGTCTATATGTCTACCTATCTATTTGTCTATCTATCTATTTATCTGCCTGCATGTCTATCTATCTATCTAATTATATATCTTTTTATATGTTTATCTATCAATTTGTCAATCTATATGCCTATTAGTCTATTTGTCTACATGTCTATCTATCAATCTACCTGTCTATCTATTTTTCTGTCTATCTCTCAATATGTCTATCTATCTATCTGTCTATTTTTCTATCTATCTATCTGTCTGTCTATATGTTTAACAATCTATCTATCTATTTGTCTATTTGTAATTCTATCTATCATCCTCTCTCTATATTTGCCTATCTGTCTATCTATCTATTTATCTATCTATCTATATATCTATCTAACTATTTGTCTAATTGTTTGTCTTTATGTCTATCTGTCTATTTGTCTGTCTATCTGTCTATTTTTTTATCTATCTATATGTCTATCTGTATATCTATCTATTTCTTTATCTATCTATCCATCCATCCATCTATCTATCTAGATATCTGTCAATCTATCTTTCTATCTATCTGTCTATCTATATATCCATCTATTTGTCTATTTGTTTGTTTATCATATCTGCCTATCTATTTATCTATCTATTTTTTTGTCTATCGAACTATGTATTGTTAGTAATAGTGCTATAGGTCTATAGTATGGATATGGTATTTTGACTTTTTGTCAGAATTAATTATTATGATGATTTCTATGTTAATTATATATAATATACTTGAATAATTTAATTAATTATTTTAAATGTACCTAATCGTTTATTTTTATAGAACTAACAATGAATTAAGATTAGTATAAAGTTTGATTTATGTTCATGAGATGAATATGTGTATGAGATACAAATCAAATTTATATCTATTTGATGAGAACAAATATTGGACAGACCCATCTTGAAATTAATACATAGATCAAAGTCATAAGTTAATCTCTAATAGTTATGTTTTTAAATCCTTTGACCTATGATCACTATAGTTCTCAACATATATATATAATGTTTTGATATAATCTAAGGTTGTCTTTAATCTTATGACTATAAACGTTCTACATGAACATAATAAGAATTATGTAGTGTGATATGAGTGATTAAGATAAAATTTATCTATCTTATTATAAGAGAAATATCTATGGGTCCCCTCAATAATTGAGAGTGAGAAATGTATGGTTGTGGTGAAATGAATTGATGGTGATGAATATGATTTGTTTAGTGAGTCTAATTGCTTTTCAAGTAATAAAAGATAGAATGATATATGGTTGACTTTTTCCTTACCTTATATCCTATCAAGATATCATGAGACAAAAGGATTATATCATTAGCTATATTAAGGTTGTTTCAAATCATGAGTTTTTCATTTAACTTGGGTAGTCATAATGTCATGCCTGATGCCACTTATGACTTGTAGGATCAAAATGTGACTTAAGCCTACTACCAATGTTAATTGAACCTATAGGGTCGCACATTAAGAATAAATAATAATTGTTATGGGTTTTCACTCTCTATAGTAATTTAAAATGATGAGATTATTTTAAATTACAAATAACAATTAGTTATTATTTTAGTTCAAATTTAATTTTAAGAAAGTTTAAATTCATGATATAAATAAATAATTAATTTGTTACATAGAACTTGAGTTTTAATGAATAAATTCATTTAGAGGGGGTTTTTAAAGGTTTGAATTTAAGTTGTTATTATTTAAAAGAGCTTTGAATATATAATAATATTAACTTTTAAGATGACTAAAACCCTAGCAGACTTGTATATATATATATGTGAGACATATTTGATGCAAGTAGTCTTTTTTATAATAATATAAAAAAGACTAGCATTCAACAAGATCGTTCATTATTTGTTTGTGCGTGGATACTTGTAAAGGATAGTCATTTTTTCAGAAAGGCAACACCTTTGAAGATCCGAATAAACTAGGATGCACACTTTGAAGGCTTGATGAATCGATCTACAATAGGTAAGTTTCATTTACCCTTCCTTATTGTTTTTTATGAAATGCTTGTCATCCTTAGTGGGTTAAGGGATAAAAAAATTATAAATTTGACTGTGTTTATGTTTCAATTAGAGAGGATATTGTACCTGATAAACCCTAATAGTTGTATAAGAGGAACTTGTGTTTTCATAAAAATTGATAATGTCATATTTGATCATATGTATGTGATGTATATGATTTTGGCATGTTTGTATTTTTGAATATATGTGATATTATTGTTTTTGTGAACGTCATAGTTAATAGGTTTTGTTAAGCTATAAATTGTTTGAATCCAAAACCTAATAGGATTCGTTAGTATGATTGAGAATCTGAATGGGATATTTCCATTAAAGTGTTTAATAGCATGATATATGATTCTAGCTCTGTCTTAATCAGATTAATACATGTACTAAATTCATATTTAAATTTTGATTTATCAGTGATTGTTAATGGTGGTGCCAAAATAAGCCCTATGTGTAATGAGATTACATAATATGTTGTTTTAATGTGATTTTGATGACTTTCGACTTATTCAAAATTTATTAATAAGATCAAAGAAAATTTATTGATAATATAAATAAAAATTTATTGATATTATCAATTTAAATTTATTAATAAAATCAATAAAAATTTATTGATGAGATCAATGAAAATTTATTGATGAGATCTACAAAATTTATTGATAAGATCAATGAAAATATATTGATGAGATAAATGGAAATTTAATTTTTTTTCTTGGGGTGCTACCCCCGACCCCATGAGGATGGCCCCTCTTGACCCAGTCCACTAACCAGTTAGTGGAACCACCATAATAGCTCTACGTAACACCTTATATATTTAATTGTTTTTAAATACATGGCTATTATAATTTATTTCTTTTTAATGAAAATTTTTTATTCTATATGATAACATTATATATTTTGATTGTTATGTTGCTTCACATGGTGCATATTATGGCCTTGTTAACCAATGTGCTTGGTAGATTATTTTTTTTTCAAAGTAATAATTATTAAATATGGCTTGCATGTCATTTTTGTTTTATTGTAATTTTTCAATTATTGTAATAAAACAAGAGAGACAATATAAGCTATTTGAAGTCATGCAATCCAACCATGATGATGGAGGAGCTAGGTGTCTACATGCAAGTTGGTGGTCAAATCAACTTCATGGAGCTGCTTATTACTACCTAGGAATGACTATTGACCTTCATATTGGCTTATGAAGATCAATCTAGATTAAGGTCATACTGTGACATGTTTATTATATGTATCTATGAAATGCTATGTATGATGTTACATGAGTAGTGTATGCACATTTTTTAAAAAATAAAATAATTTACTCTATTACTAATCAAATTATATATAATATTATTTATGTGAATAGTATATAATTATATTTATAATTAATTATTATATATTTATACACGAATTAAGTCACCATCTATGGCTAGCATGCTTTGAGAATGCATGGTATCTTGCTATTCTTAGAAATTTAAATATTAAACAATACTTGCAACTAACAATTCTCAATCAATTGATAGATAGATAGACAGATAGACAGATAGATAGAATACATATAGACAGATAGATAGATAGACAGATATACAGATAGAAAAATAGACATATAGACATATAGATAGATAGTTAGAATACATATAGAAAGATAGACAGTTAGTTAGTTAGTTAGAGAGACATAGACAAATAGGTCGATAGATAGATAGATAGACAAATAGATAAATTGACAGATAGATAGCTAGACAGATATACAAATAGACAGATAGACAAATAGGTAGATAGATAGATACATAGATAGATATATATATATATATATATATATATATATATATATATATATAGAGACTAATAGACTGATAGACTGATAAACACATTGACACATAGACAGGTAGACAGATAGATATATAGACATATAGAAAAATAGATAGATAGACACATAGATAATAGACAGATAGACAAAGGGACATAGAGACAGATAGGTAAATAGATAGATAAACAAATAGCCAGATATATAGGTATATAGATAGAAAGATAGATAAATAGTCAAATAGATTTATAGACAAAAGATAGATAGATAGATAGACATATAGACAAACAAATAGATAGATAGATAAATACATAGATTGACAGATAGACAGATAAATAAATAGAAAGATAGATAGATTTACATATAGATAGGTAGATTGATTGATTAATAGATATATGGATTTATAGATAGATAGATTGATAGATATACGGAAATACAGATAGATAGATAGATAGATAAATAGATAGCTAGATAGACAGATAGATAGATAGACAGATAGACAAATAGATAAATTGATAGATAGATAGTTAGATAGATATACAGATAGACAAATTGGTAGATAGATAGATACATAGATATATAGACAGATAGATATATATATATATAGATAGACTGATAGACTGATAGACACATAGACACATAGATAGGTAGACAGATAGATAGATATATAGACATATAGAAAAATAGATAGATAGACACATAGATAATAGACAGATAGAAAAAGGGACATCGAGACAAATTGACATTTAGTTAAATAGATAGATAAACAAATAGCCAGATATATAGATATATAGATAAAAAGATAGATAAATAGTCAAATAGATTTATAGACAAAAGATAGATAGTTAGATAGATAGATAGACATATAGACAAACAGATAGATAGATAGATAGATAGATAGACAGATACATAGATTGACAGATTGACAGATAAACAAATAGATAGATAGATAGATTTACATATAGATAGGTAGATTGATTGATTAATAGATATACGAATTTATATATAGATTGATTGATAGATATACGGATATACAGATAGATAGATAGATAGATAAATAGATAGCCAGATAAACAAATAGACAAATAGAAATATAGAATGATAGACAGATAGACATGTGGACAGATAGACTGATAGACAAATAGATAGATAAATAGATAGACAGATAGAAAGAATGACAGATAGATAGATAGATAGACTGAAAATTTGATTGATTGATAAATAGATATGCAAATAGATAGATTAACATATAGCCAGATATCAACATAGCCAGATGGCTAGATAGATAGATAGTTAGATAAATATTTATATAGATAAATACATTGATAGTTAGAACGATAGATAAATAGATAGATAGATAGATAGATAGATAAATAAATAGATAAATAGATAGTTAGTTTAACAGATAGAGATATAGATAAAAAGATATACATAGACATATAGATAGATTTATAGATAGGTAGATTTATAGATAGATAGATAGCTAGATCGATAGAGAGACAGATAGATAGATAGATAGATAGATAGATAGATAGATAAACAGATAAATAAATAGATAGATAGACAAATAAACAAATAAATGAATAGGCAAATAGATAAATAGACGGATAGACAAATAAACAAATAGACAGATGGACAGATATACTAATAGATAGATAGATAAAAATAGAAAGATAAACTAATAGAGATATAAATAGATAGATAGATAGATATGTAGATAGATAGACACGTAGACAGATAGACAAATAGGCAAATTGACAAATAGATAGATAGACAAAAAGACAAATAAACAAATAGACAAATAGACAGATAGATAGTTAGACAAAAAGACTGATAGACAGATAGACAAAAATATAGATTAATAGAATGAAAGAAAAATAGAAAGATAGATGAATATATAGATAAACAGGTAGACAGATAGATAAATTGACAAATCGATAGAGAGAAAGATAGACAAATAGACATATAGACAGATAGACAAATAGATAGACAGATAGACATAAAATAGATAGGTAGATAGACACAATGAAAGAAAGATAACTAGATAGATAGAAAAATAGATAGAAAAATAGATAGAAAAATAGATAGAAAAATAGAAAGATAGACAAATAGATAGATAGATAAACAGATACAGAAAAATACAGATAGATAGTAGACATATAAATAGATAGACATATAGACAGATAGATATATAGATAGATAGATAGATAAATATACAAATAGACAGATAGAAAGTTAAACAAATAGATATATATAGACATATAGAAAGATAGATAGTTAGATAGATAGACAGATAGACAGATAGATAGATAGACACATAGATAAATCGATAGAGAGAAAGATAGACAGATAGATAGTTAGATAGACAGAAAATAGAAAGGTAGATAGACACAAAGAAATAGAGAAAGATAGATAGATAGAAAAATAGAAAGATAGGCAAATAGACAAATAAAGTTAAATATAGATAGATAGTAGACATATAAATAGATAGACATATAGACAGATAGATAGATATACAGATAGATAGATAGATAGATAGACAGATAGACAAATATACAGATAGACATATAGAAAGATAGACAGATATATATATATATATATATATATATATATGGACAGATAGACATATAGAAAGATAGATAGTTAAATAGATAGACAGATAGATTGATTGATAGACAGATAGATAGATAGTGTCCTCAAAAACATAAAAATCAAAAGCTCCACATTGTTGCTGGTTCTCGCCGGAAACACAGGGACCAAGATTCAGGCAGACAAATTCAGGCACTTGAGAACTGAAAATTTGAAACATAAAATCATCGACTCGAGGTAGGTCATGCTTCAGCATCTGCTTGGTTCGAGTGGAGTCATCTGATAATGAATCAAGCCATTGCAAGTGAATTTCTGAAGGTGTGATTTGAGCTCAATCTCAAGCAAAAATGGATAATTCAAATTTATTATTCAACAAAAAATCATTTATTTCCATTAACAAGGAGACCATTCTCATGTTTCCGACATTTGTCACTAAAGATTCAGCCCCGGTAGTGCTGCTTACAGAAAACGAGTTTCTGAAGCTTGCCAAACCATTCAAGCTTACATTAATCAGAAAGTTTTCCCATAGCAAGCCGAGCTACGAAAAAATTTATGCATTTATCGCGGCGTTAAAGCTAAAACAAGTTGTGAAGATTGCTATATACGATGGGAGACATGTGCTCTTCCAACTCAAGGAGGAAGACGACTTCCTAAGGCTATGGATGCGAGGGCAGTGGACAGTTGCCGAATACCCCATGCGAATACTTAAGTGGTCGCCTGATTTCTCCCCAGCTGTAGAACCTGCCCAAGCTCTAGTATGGTTCTCACTCCCATGACTTCCCATTTATCTTTTCAGCAAACATTTTATGCACTCCATAGCCCTCTGTCAAGGTAAGTCGTGGCTTATTGATGAAGCCACAGCCTACATGACAAGACCTAGTATGGCTCGAATCTTTATTGAGGTCAATTGCAAGGTACCTCCACCAAGTAAAATATGGGTAGGAAGTGACTTAAACCATGGATTCTTGTAGAAAATAACTCCAGAATCCTTCCCCTCTTACTACTTAATCTGTCTCAAAATGGGGCACCTAAAAGAGGAATGCATGGTGGTTGATAGAAGGAAAAGAAAGGGTATGGCATAGGTAAGAAAGGAGCACAAGGAGGGAGAAGAAAATAGGGGGGAGGAGAGAAGAAAAGAGAGAGGACAGGAGAGAGAAATAGTAGAGATGGGGAGGGTAGAAGCTAGAGAAGAGGAAGAGGAGAATATTGAAAGGGGGGGGGGAACTAGAGGGAGAAGAGGTGAGGATAGAGGATGGAATCCTAAACAAGGATAAGAGAGTGGAGATTAGAAAATGGCTAGAGGAAACTCTTAAGGAGTTTGAAATGATAGAAAGAGGAGGGAGGAATGTGGAGCTTAGAGGGAGGAGAGAGGAAGAGTTATCACACAAAAGCATAAAACAATACAACTGGGCAGAAGATGATTTGCTATTGGAAGAAGAAGTGGAGGCGAAAAGCCGGCCATTGTCCAGCAGTACCAAAGAAGATCCCATGTTGGCACATAAAGCTCCATTTGACGACATAGGGCTGAATAACCACTCAATTAGGTATGCACCAAAAAGCATAGAAAAAGCCTTGGAAGTGATTAGGAAACTAGAAAGAAGTTTAAAGAAATATATTCCAATGAGAATAGAACAAACCCCATCGAGCTCAAGTAAGACTTTAAAAAATAAGAAAAAACATATAAATCTGGAATGCGAGTCAAAATACATAACAAGAGCCCAAACGAAATACACTTAAAATGAATAGTCTATTTTGGAATATAAGAGGAGTAGCGAACACTCCTACGATTAATAGAATTAGAAATTTAATTAAAATCCATAAAATTAAAATAGTTGCATTGGCTGAACCAATGGTAGATAAAAATTAGATAGAGAATTATAAGATGAAGATAGGTTTACATAAGGCAGTTTCAAATCAAAATGGCAAGATATGGGTTATGTGGAACAACTCTATGGACATAGAAATAATGGCAGAAAATGATCGAATTATCAGCTTTAAAATAGGAAAACACTCGGAAACTATTTATTCGGTAGTATATGCAAGTAATGGGAGGGAGATTAGAAAAATGCATTGGTACGAGATGAATTCATTAGCAGCCAGAAAACCCCCATGGATCATAGGAGGAGATTTCAATGTGATCAGAAACATTACCGAGAAAAAAGGTGGTAGGCCAACCAACCAGATAGCAATATCACAATTTAACGAGGTTATTGCCGGTGCAAAATTAATATAGATAGATTATCTAGGTCCAAATTTCACATGGTGTAAGACTGGAGGAAAAAAAGAGCGATCTGATCGAGACTCGATCAGGTGCTAGTTAATACAAAATGGCTAGACAAGATGGGCGAAATAAAGATCCAGCATTTAAACAGAACCTGCACAAATCATAGCCCGCTATTGATTACACTGTAAAAAAAGAAAATAAACCAGAAAAGGTTTATTTTCCAAAACATGTGAGGTATGCAAAAGGATTTCGAGGCCGTAGTGAGAGATTCATGGGAAATGCCAGCTTTGGGTAACCCCATTCAGATATTGGGACAAAAACTGTGCGCACTATGCCATGGTTTCAATAAATGGAATAAGGAGGTATTTGGTAATATTATTTCAAAAATCCATGAATCTGAGGAGAAAGTAACAATCTTAGAGATAGAATATGAAGTTAAACAAGATGAACCATCTAGAATGGAGCTTGCAAAGCAAAAGCCGAATTGAGACTCAGAATACACATGGAAAAAGTCTTTTGGAAACAAATGGCTAAAATGAAATGGCTAAAAGACGGAGATAAAATTACTAAATTTTTCAACACAATGGTAAAAATTAAAAATCAAAAATTATGAATAAAAGGTCTCAGAGGAATCAACGGAGAGTGGTTAGAAAGAGAGAGGGATATTAAAAAAGAATTAGAAGAGTTCTTAAAAGCTCATCTAAGTGGGTCAAATGTAGATAGGAAATGCACATTAATGGAAAAAATTGAAAAAGAAGTCTCAGAAGAAGATAATAAAATGCTGGCAGAAATTCACATGAAAGCAGAAGTAAAAAAGGTAGCTTTTAATGCCAATTAAGTAAGCTCCGCGGGCCCAGATGAATGGAATTATGGATTTTTTCAAAGATGCTAGAGTATAATCAAAAAGGAAATAATTGCAGCTTTAATCTAGATTTTCATGGGCACAGAAATATCAAAATCCTGGGCCAGCTCATACATAGTTCTGATTCCCAAGAAGAATGACACGCAGAAAGGAGAAGACTATAGGTCAATTAGCCTATGTAACACAATTTATAAAATTCTAGCTAAAGTCCTCCAGAACAGACTGAGTAGGTTACTTCCTAATATCTTATCACCACAACAATCAGGTTTTATTAAAAATAGGTTGATAACGGAAAATATTAGCCTTGCATCAGAAATGATGAGAGATATAGGGTCGAAGGTGAGAGGTCATAACGTAATCATGAAGCTCGATCTGTCAAAAGCTTTTGACATGATCGAATGGGATATTTTGTGATATCTAATGAGAAGAATGGGATTTTTTAAATTCTGGATAGATATTATATACATATCCATATCTAGTGCCTGGGTCAAAATTCTCATAAATGGACATATAGGTGAAGAATTTAAACCATCTAGAGGCCTTAGGCAAGGAGACCCATTATCTCCCTCTTTATTTAACATATATTTAGAACTATTTATAACAAACTTGAAGGCGCAAGTCAGGAAGGGCAATATACTACCCTATAAATAGCCTAAAATACACCATTAGTATGCTGCTTGGCATACGCACACGATCTAATTATATTTACAAATGCTAGTAGCAGATCCATGAAATGTCTAATGGGACTTCTTCAAACACTGGAAGAGGAATCAGGACAAATGCTAAATAAGAATAAATGTAATTTCATGATAGCACCTAAAATAGCAAAGGACATAGCTCAAAGGATTAAAACAGTCACTGGTTTTGTCCAGAGTAAAGGAGCAATAATGTACCTAGGATGCCCAATCTACGAAGGAAGAATGAAGGAGGAATACTTGTCGTTTATACTGGACAAGTTAAGGCAAAAGATTGCCGGATGGAAAGAGAACTTGCTAAATATGGCAGGATAAATAACATTAATCACTCATGTGTTGCACAGATCATTAACTCACATCCTCATGGCGACACAACCACCAAAAAGTATTATAAAGAAAATAGAAAAAGAAATGGCTAACTTCATATGGGGAAAAAAAGAAGGTACAAATAAATTACATTGGAAAAAATGGAGGGATATATTCTTTCCAAAATAAGAGGCAGGACTAGGCTTCACTAGTCTAAATGATATAGCCAAAGCTTGGGCATGCAAAAATTGTTGGAGATTAAAAAAAATAGCATCTTGTCATCTTACGTAAATGAAAAATAGGGGTTAGGAAACAAGCCATTTAAAAATCTCAAAAAAACAACTAAAAGTTGGTAATTGATGTGTAAACAACAGATCTTAGTAGAAAAACATTCTATCCTGACCAAAAATGGATGGAAATGGATTTTAAACCCATAGGGAAACTTCACATTAAAAAGTGCCAAAGGGCTGGTTCATAGCATAAGACCTCCACAATTAAAAAAGCTCTAGATAAAAGATTTTCCTCAAAAGACAAATGTGCTTATGTGGAAAATATTTACTAATATCATCCCTGTAGACGAAAACATTCAAAAAAAGACATAAAACTAGTATCTAGATGTGATTGTTGTTATCAAGAGACTGAAAGCGCAAGTAACCTGTTTTCAACGGGCAAGATTGAATTGAAAGTATGGAACAAATTGGAAGCTGAAGCATAAATAGAGAAGAGTGTAGTGCCTCTAAGAAATAGATTCGAGAACTGGTCAAAAAAGCAAACAAAAGACAAAATTTTAAAATGGATTAGGAATTATATTCCTCACATAGTGGTTTGGTGTTTATGGAAAGCGAGAAACAGAAGTCGGTTTGTGAACGTTGAAATGAAAGCTAAAGAAATACGAGAAGAAATCAAAAAAGAAAGTGCATTCGTCGCTGCTTGCAGCCCGATAAAAGTGAGAACAATGGAAGTAGATGAATATAGAAGAAAAGCATGGAGCCTAGCAATCATAACAAAGAAGACACCAGCTATTAAAATAGTTAGCTGGAACAAAACATTGCAGGGAGGCTTAGTGCTAAACACGGATGGATGTTTCAAGAGAGAGATGAGAGAAGCAGGAAGAGGAGGATCCATAAGAAATGAAGTGGGCAAAGTATTGAAAGCATTTACTTTAAGATTCACAGCCCTCTCTACACTACACACTGAGATTAAGGCCCTGCAAAGGGGCTTGCAAATATGTAAATAAAATAACTACATAAACATTCAAGTGCAAGTGGACTAGAAAATATTAGTGCATCTAGTACAAAGTAAGGCATACTTATGGAAATTTGAAGAAGAGATCGATAACATTAGAAAAACCTTAATAGAAATAAAAGGACAAATAAAACATATATATAGAGAAGCTAACGCACTGGTGGATAAATTAGCCGTAGAAGGAAGGAAAAAAGGAGCACAAGAATTTGAGGGAGATAGGATACCCGATAGGTTTAAAGGTTTGATAGAACTGGACAAAATTGAATTTCCATATATCAGAATAAAAGAAACTAGAGATTAAAAAAAGGGGAGGAACCTATATACGCATAAATATTGAGACGAATATCTACCCTAGAAAGGGCCTATGTTTTTTGCTAACACCTACTTACTACTGTTATAAGTCCAGGTGGAGGATTAATGGCAAAACAATCCACCCCGGTCCTGAGGGGAGACTAAAAAGTTGCAAAGGTTTGTAATTATTCAATTTCAATTCTAGACATTTGTTTTTGTTTCGTGCCTATACAACATGAGGAAAATAGTCAAGGATCAAAAGAATTCAAAGGTGTAAGTGCTCCTTGTTTTTTCATGCTATAACTGTATGCATATAAGGAATAGCATCCTGGATCCAAGTGGTTTTAAAAGGAGAGCTTGGTGAGAGGAGAAGAGTGTTGAAGCTTCCAAGGTTTATAAATATTGGATACAATCAAAGGAAAAGGAAGCTTGGTGAAAATGCACTAAATCTAGGATGATATGCCAAACACAAGAAGATTCACTGCAAGCAGAATATGCTTGTTTTATTTATCTCATTAAGGATGTAAACGGGGTCAATGTTGGATTTAGTCAATACATATTCTGCTGTGGTTGCTTGAAGTGTAGGGGTTGTACAATACTAGGCAGAATGACATGCTATATGATGATGATCAAATAGCTTGCAAGGAAGAAGCACATGCTCGTCAGAAAGCAGATATGCTCTTGTGTCCTTGGTTTTGTGTGCTAGATGTGCAGGTCAAAAGCATAATTAGGATAGGAGGAATGTGTTTAAAACAGCAAAAAGGCTGGTAAAATTTCAATTAAGGCAGAATTATGGATGCTGATGTGAAGGGAGCTAGCTAAAAAGTATAAGGGATAGAGAGATAAAAGCCAAAGTAGTCAAGGCATAAAGCAGTATAAACACATAATCAAAGTAAAGGGGTGCATTTAGAGAAAGGAAAAGAAGATTCATTTTAAGCATAATGCATTTTCTCTTGTTTATTTTATTTTACTCAAGGGTGTAAAGGGGATAAGGGAAGTTCTAGATTGTAAAAATGGTATTCCTCCACCAAAGAGAGGGCTTTTTATTAATAAAACAAACATTCCAAAAAAAAGATAGATAGATAGATAGATAGTGAAATACTTAGATAGACAAATATACATATAGACAAATACATATATTGACAAATAGACAAATAGATAGATAGATAGACAGATAGATAGACAGAAAGACAAACAGACAGATAGATAGATAGATAAATAGACACTTAGACATATAGATAAATAGACAAATAGACAGATAGATAAATAGACAGATAAATATTTAGACAGATAGACAGATTAACAAATTGACAGATTGACAAATTGACATTTTGATAGATAAATATATATACAGAAAGTTAGATAGACAGACAGATATATATATATATATATATAGACAAATAGGTAGATAGACAGATAGAATGTTTGATATATAGATATATAGCTAGATAACCAAATAAGAAGATAAATTGAAAGGTTGAGAGATAGATAGACAGAAATATGGGAAGATAGATAGATAAAGATAGATTGATTGATTGAATGAGATACTGATAAATTGATTGATTGATAGTTAGCCTATAATCATATAGACATATGCATAGATAGATATATATACATATAGACAGAATGATAGATAGAGAGTTAAATAGATAGACATACTGGTAGATAGATAGATAGATATACAAATTAGATAGATTAAGATATAGTTAAATATATAGATAGCTAGATGGGGAGATTGATTGATAGATAAATAAATAGACAGATATATAGATAGATAGGTAAATAGAGAGATTGGTATAAAGATAGACAAGTAAATGGATAAATAGATGAATAGATAGATAGATAGTTAGACACATAGTCATATAGACATATACATATATTGATAGATTGATAGAATTATTGAAAGATTTATAGATAGAAGGATGGATTGATAGATAGTTATATAGATAGCCAGATGGGGGGATTCATAAATAGATAAATAAATAGACAGATATATAGATAGATAAATAAATAGATAGATATAAAGATAGATAAGTAAATGGATAAATAGATTAATAGATAGATAAATAGTTAGACACATAGTCATATATACATATACATATATTGATAGATTGATAGACATATAGACATATTTATAGTTAGAAGAATTGATAAATAGATAGTTATATAGATAGCCAGATAGACAAAGAGATAGAAATATAGATAGACAGATAGACAGATAGACAAGTATATAGATAGTTAGATAGATAGACAGACAAACAGATAGATAGATAGAGAGATATACATATAGAAAGAGAGATAGATAGACAAATAGATACATAGATACATAGATAGATAGATAGACACATAGAAAGATAGACTGATAGACTAATAAATAGACTGATTATAGACATATGGACAGATAGACAGATACAATGATAGAGAGATAGACTGATAGATATATAGGCAGATAGACACAGATAAAGATCAAGAGATAGATTAATTGATAGATAGACATATATAAAGATAGACAATTAGATAGAGAGATTGATAAAAAAATATATAGATTGATATAAAAATAGAGAGTTAGACATATAGATAGATTGACAGATAGATAGATAGAAAGATATACAGATTGACCTATAGATAGATTGATAGATAGGCACATAGATAGATAGATAGATAGATAGATAAATAGATAGACTGATAACTTGATAGTCAAATAGTCAGATAGACTGATTGACAGATTGACAGATTGACATATTGACAAATAGATAGAATGACATGCAGACATATAGATAGATATATCGATAGAAAAATAGACACATAGACAGGTATTCAGATAGACATATAGACAAATTTACAGACAGACAGACAGATAGATAGATAGACAGATAGATAAAATGATAGATAAATAGATAAATAGATAGACAGATATATAGATAGACAGATAGATAAATAGATAGATAGACATATAGACAAATAGAAAGATAGATAAATAAGTAGATAGATAGATAGATAGATAAAAACATAGATAGACAGATAGACACATAGAAAGAAACAATGATTGATAGATATATAGATAGATAGACAAATAAACAGATATAGTGATAGAAACATAGACAGATAGACAGATAAAAAGATATATAGATTGACATATAGATAGATAGACAGATATACTAATAGACAGAAATATATATAGACATATAGACATCTAGACATATAGATAGACAGATAGACACAAAGACACTTAGTCAGGTAAAAAGATACATAGTTAGACAGATTGACAAATAGATAGACAAATAGATATACATAGAGATAAATAGACCAAAAGACATATAAACAAATAGACATATAGACAGATCTATAGATAGATATATAGCTAGATAGCTAGATATATAGATAGACAGATAGATTGATTGACAGATAGATAGATAAATAGATAGATAGATAGATAGAAGATAGATAGACAAATAAACAGATAAACAAATAGATAGGTAGGTAGATTTAGAGATAAATAGAAATAAAGATTGATAGATAGATAGACAGGTATACAGATATACAAATATACAAATATACAAATAAACAGGTAGACAAATATTCAGATTAATAGATAAATAGATAGATTGATACACAGATAGACAAATTGACAGTTAGACATATAGACATATAGATAGAAAGTTAGTTAGATAGATCGATAGATAGACATGTATACAAATAGATATAAATAGATAAATAGATAATAAATAGACAGACATATAGATAGATAGATAGACAGACATATAGACAGACAAATCGATCTATAGATAGATAGACAGATAGACTGATAGACTGATAGATAAATCGATAGTTAGAAAGATAAACAGATAAATAGATAGACAATAGATAAATAGATAGAGAGATAGATAGATAAAAAAATATAAAGATAAATAGATAGATAGATAGATAGGAAGATATTAAGAAAGAGAGATAAACAAATAGACTGATAGATAGATAAATAGATTTATAGATAGAAAGATAGAAATATTGATAGATATACAGATATACTGATAGAAAAATAAAGAGATACATAGATACAAAAATATATAGATAGATAGATAGAAAACATGACAGATAGAAAGATAGATAAATAGTCAGATAGAGATATAGATAGATAAACATATAGACATATAGAAAGATAATCAGATAGTCAGATAGAAGGATAGACATATTGACAGATAGATAGATAGACAGAATGACATATAGATAAAGAGATAGACATATATATATATATATATACATAGATATATAGAATGATAAATAGATAGATAGAAACTTAGATAAATAGACAGATAGACATATCAACAGATAGATAGATAGACTGATAGATAAATACATAGATAGATAGTTAGATAGATAGATAGATAGATAGATAGAAAAATAGACACAAATACACTTAGAAAGGTAGTCATATAGACATATAGACATAAATAGATTGACAGATAGATAGATATATTGATAGATAGAAATACAAATAGATAGATAGACAGATAGATAGATCGATAGATAGATAAATAGATAGATAGATATTTAGATATATAGATAAATAGATAGATAGATAAGCAGATAGTCCAATAAATAGATAGACAACGATAGATATACATATAGATAGATAGACAAAAAGATAGATAGGATGATAGATACATAGAAATATAGATAAATAGATTGATAAATAGATATAAATATAAAAATATACACTGCTAGATAGATAGACAAATAAAAAGATATATAGATAGATAGATAGACAATTAGATAGATAGACAAATATGCAGATAGATAGATATATAGATAGATAGATTGATAGATAGACAGTCAGATAGATAGACAGATAGACACATAGACACATAGACAGGTAGACAGATAGACATATAGACAAATAGATAGATAGCTAGATAGGCAGATAGAATGATAAATAGAAACATAGACAAATAGATCAATAAACATATAGACAGATAGATAGATAGTCAAATAGAAGTATAGACAAATTAATAGATAGATAGATAGATAGACATAATGATCAATAGATATATATATATATATATATATATATATATATATATATATATATATATATATATATACACACACACACACACAGAGATAGACAAATAGACAGATAGACACTTAAATAGATAGACAAATAGATAGAATGACTAATAGATAAATAGACAAATAGATAGATAGACACATAGACACATATACACATAGTGAGATATACAGGTAGTCAGATAGACATATAGACATTTAGACATATAGTCAGATTGATAAACTGGCATATATATAGATAAATAGATAAATAGATTGACAGATAGATAGATAAACAAAAAGACATATAGATAGATATATATATAGACAAATAGACAGATAGATAGATAAATAGATAGATAGATAGACAGATTGACAGATAAACATCAAAATAGATAGTCAGATAGACACATAGAAAGATAAATCGATAAATAGATAGATAGATAGATAGATAGATACACAGATACAAAGATAGATATATAGACAATTAAAAAATATATAGATAGATAGATAGGCAAATTGATAGATAAATAGACAGATATACAGATAGATACATATACATATAAATAGATAGATAGATACATAGACACATAGATACGTAGATAGATAGACTTATAGATAGATAGATCGATCGATAGATAGATAAATAGATAGATCGAAAAATAGATAGATAGATAGACAGATACACATATATATAGATTGATAGAGAGATATATAGATAGATAGATATATATATATATATACAGAAGATAGATAAATAGAGATTCAGATAGATAGATATGCAGATTTACAGATAGACATATAGAAAGGTTGATAGATAATTAGATTGATATACATATAAATAGATTTATAGATAGATAGATAAATAGATTGATTGATTGATAGATAGACAAATAGATAGATAAACTGAATAATAAATTATCAAATTGATAAATAGATAGACAGATACGCCGATAGACAAATAGACACATAGACACATAGACACTTATATAGGTAGTCATATAGACATATAGACAGATTAACACTTTGATAGGTAGATTCATAGATAGATAGTTAGATAGTTAGATAGATAGATAGATACATGGATTAACAGATAAATAGATAGATAGAGAAAAAAATAGATATCTAGATAGACTGATAAATAGATAGACAGATAAATAGATAGTCAGATATAAAGATAAACATATAGACAAAAGGATAGATAGATAGATAGACTGATATACAGAAAGATAGAGAAGCAGATAGTCACATAGAAAGAATGAAAGATAGATAGATAGATAGAAAGATACACAGATACACAGATAGACACATAGACATATAGAAAGATATATGCATATATATAGACATATAGATAAATAGATAAATAGATAGATAGATATACAGATACATATATATACAGATAAACACATAGATAGATAGATAGACAGGCAGATAGATAGATAGATAGACACATAAACACATAAACATATATACCGATAGACATATAGATAGATAGATTGATATACAGCTAGACATATAGATAGAAAAATAGATAGACAAAAAGACAAATAGACATATTTATAGATTTATAGATTGATTCATCGATAGATAGATATATAGACAGATAGCTAGCTAGATAGATAGATTAATAGATATATATAGATAGATAGACAGAGAGACAGATTGATTGATTGATTGATTTATTGATTGATAGATAGACATAAGATGGATAGACAGGGAGACGGATAGAAAAATAGGTAGATTTACAACTAGACAAATAGAAAGATTGATAGTTTGTTAGATATATATATATATATACACACACACACACACAGATAGATAGATAGATAGATAGATAGATAGATAGATAGATAGATATACAAATATATAGATAGATAAATAAATAGATAGACAGAATAATAGATAGACAAATCGACAAATAGATTGATTGACAAATTGACAGATAGATAAATAGATAGATTAATTGATAGACAGATAGATAGATAGATAGATAAATAGATAGGAAATGAAATAGATAGAAAGATAAACAATAGACAGATAGATAGAGAGATAGATAGATAGACAGACAGATATATAGATAGATAGTTAGTCATATATATAGATAGACCGATAGATAGATAGATAGACAATAGACAGATTGATTGATTGATTGAAAGCAAGATAGATAAATAGAAAGAAAGATAGAGAGATAGACAGACAGATAGATATATAGATATATAGATATATAGATAGATTTTTAGATAGAAAGAAAGATTGATTGATAGATAGATTGGCAAATATACAGATAGACACATAGAGAGATACATAGATAAATAAATTTATCAATAGATAAATAGATAGATAAATAGATATATTAATAGATAGATAGATAAATAGATATAAAAATAGTTAGATAGATAGATAGATAGATTGATTGATTCATAAAAAGATAAATTGATGATAGATAGTGAATCAGATAAACATATACAAGATAGAAAGATAGACAGATAGATAGATATACATATTGACTAATTGGTAGATAGATAATTAAAAAGATAGATAGAATTGCAAATTGAAAAATTGACAAATTGACAAATTGATAGATTGACAGATAAACATATAAATTGATAGAGAGATAGATAGACAGAAAAATAGACATTTAGATAAATAGATAGATAACTAGATAGTTAGATAGGTAGATAGATAGAAAGATAGATTGATTGATAGACAAATATATCGAAATAAAGAAAGTCAGATAGATAGATATATAGATAATTACATAGATAGATAGATTATTTGTTATACAAATAGTCACATAGACATATACATATATAGATAGATATATAGAATTATTTATATATAGATAGATAGACAGATAGATAGATAGATAGATAGCCAGAAAAACTGATAGACAGATAGACAGATAGATAGAAAAATAAATAGATAGACATAGATGCAGATAGATAGATAGATAGATAGATAGATAGATAGATAGATAGAAAAATATATAGATAGATAGATAGATAGATAAATAGATAGATAGATATACAGATAAATATATAGACAGTTAGATGGATTGATTGATTGATTGTCAAATAGATAGATAAAAAGATAGACAAAAAGATAGATAGCCAAATAGACATATAAACATACACATAGATAGATAGATATATAAATAGATAAAGAAATAAATAGATAGAGTGACAGATAGATAGATAGATAGATAGACGGATAGATAGATAGATAGATAGATAGGTAGGTAGACAGAAAGAGAGATAGACATATAGACAAATAGACAAATAGATAGATAGATACATAGATAGATATATATATATATATATATATATATATATATATATATATATATATATATTTATTTATTTATTTATTTATTTATATAGACAGATATACAGATATATAGATAGATTGATTAATTGACCAATAAACTGATAGATAGGTAGACAGGTAAAGAAATAATAGATAGACATATAGATAGATACATAGATAGACATTTAGACAAATAGACATATAGATAGATAGATAGATAAATATACAGATAGATAGATAGATAGTCAAATAGATAGATAGGCAGATAGATAGATAAATAGATTTACAGATAGATAGCATGAATGATAGATAGATAGACATATAGATACATAGATATATATATATATATATATATATATATATATATATATATATATATATATATAAGTAGACAGAAAGACAAATAGATAAATAGACATAATGATAGATAGATCGTTAAACAAATAGATAGATAGACATAAAGATAGTTAGATTGATACACAAATATCTTGATAGCAAGATAGCCATATGGATAGATACATGGACTGAAAGCTAGATATATAGATAGATAGACAAATAAATAGATAGATAGACAAACAAATAGATATATAGATAGATAGTTAGATAAATACATAGAAAAAAAATACATAGACAGATAGATGGATAGATAGATAGATAGGCAGATAAATAGATAGATAGACAGACAGATAGATTGATTGATTGATTGAAAAATAGATAGATTAACATATAGACAAATATTTAGATTGTTAGCTACTGTCACTACACCGCCACCACTACCATCGCTACTATTGAAAATTGGTTTTTACATACTTATAATAGGCTAAAACTCTACCCAATAAATTTGGAGACACAAAAACATATTCATAAATATATTAAAATAATTATTATAGACATGAAAAAATAAAAATTAAAGTTTATTGTCATACAGCTTCCACAAAAATACAAAAGATGTCCAGCAATTAAGTTTAGAGAGAAAGAGAGTGCAAAAATAAGCTATTTTAAAAATAATATAGATAAAATAATCTTCCTCTCATTTTGATAAAGCTGAAATTGATAAATATGGGACCCATGCAATGGAAGGATCGTGGATATTTCTGAATATTTTGAATCAGCATTTATTCTTGTGTCTCACATAATGTGTCCTACAAAGATTCATTATAAATGCAACGAACAAAACCAGAATAAAAAAAATTGCAACCTGCAAAAAAATATCATAATTATTTACTAAACATAAACAAAAATAAATAACTATTCAGAAATAATTCTCATACGAAATCATCCTCATGATTTGTAAGGAATGATAGCCTCTCCTATGATGTTTCGTAGCTAGAGATCTGAATGCTATCTGTTATGCTAATCCGGCTTACTGTGACTCCATATAGGACATCTGTTGTTGCATTACATTCTTAATTTCTTTCATTTCTTCATTAATATCTTTAATTTCTTGCATTTCTTCCATCAAATTAGTATACTACTAATCCTTCTGTTCTTTATTTTCATATATTTTTTTGTTCAAATGAGATATCTGCTCATCCTTCTGTTCTTTAATTTCATATATTTCTTCCTTCATATGAGATATCTACTCATCCTTCTTTTTCTTTTCAGTCTCCATAACTACAATACGTTCATTTATTTTTAGTGCTTGTTGTTCGACCACCTCATCCACCATTGCTGAGACAGATGAATTATAAGCGTGACTGCTACTACAAAATACCACTCCCTTAGAGTCGATTCCGTACACTCGCTGCTTCTTTCCACCTTTTATGGTCTCCAAATAAATAGGATCATAATCTATTGGTTGAAGATCCATAGAACTCTCACCTTGTTGATGAGCAACTATCACACATTCCTCCAATAGGTCCTGAGATAAAATATAGAAAAAAACTATTCTAGATATATAAAAAATAAAATAAATATTTTGCAATCCAAACAATTTTTAAAATGTGCTGTAGTTTTATAAAATCTAATTAATATAACAAAATCTTACAGCATTCATCTGAGAAATGTTGTCAACAAACTGACCATCCACTTTCTTCACATGCATCTTCCTTAAAATCTCATAAAAATTTAGATCTCGACCTAATTCTCTAGCCTAGAATATGTTTTTATTAAGTCATAAAAAAACAAATTATCAAAAAATTTAACAAAACTAATAAAACCATGCAGAGATTTGATTTATTGGACTATTAGGACAATCACTAAATATATAAATGTTTAGAATTTTAAAGTTATACCAAATCTTGAGCATGCACAATGCTCGACATTGACCTACCTGTGTGTCGATAGATTTCTGTACCTAGTCTAGTTACCTCACTTCGTCAATTATTGCTGGCAATATCTGATTTTTTCTTCAAATCTGGCTACTCCTAATACTTAAGCCACTCGGGCCAGTCATCCTCAGAAATAAAATCAGGCCTTTCTTTCATATTCTTCAATTTATAGACAATATCAAAATACCATTGAGCAACTTTGATCTCTCATAATAACTTTATCTTTCCATCAAATTTGGGTGCTTATGTGCACTGATTCTATATATAAAAAAATCACAAAGAATTTATATTAACAACAAGAACATAATTATTTATTGCTTGAATAATAACCAATATAATAGTTAAGTAATTAGATAATTATTTTTCAATGCTTTTGTTTTGTTATTTTTACATGAAAGTCATTAAAATAAGACTCTTTTGTTGATTCAAAAACTTTTTTCTAGGAGAATGCTTTAGAATCAGTCATTTTCTTGAAAGACTTTGTAATTATAGTCAAAGACTTGTGAGATGGAATAAATTGTATAAATAAATAAATAACATTGAAATCAAGTAAATCATAACAATATAAAAAAAACCACTGATAGTAATATCACAATTTTTTTTTCAAGTCATTTTTACATATTTCTTTACCTCCCATCCACAATCTCAATTTCTAACTTTATACAGACTACAGAGGAAGGCACAACATTTGATGATGCCGTTGGTTTTGTAAATTGGGGAACAATCTGTGTAAAATGTGGTGTGAAAGATAGAGTTAGATCAAAAGTATGTGTAGGAAGCATAATGGGTGGTGGGCTTACATCTGATAAATATGAAAGTAGAGGTCTCAATGATGGTTATGGTGATAGAAATGAAGATGAAAATTGTGATGTTGAAGTTTGGATATAGTGTCTATGAGATGGTACTGATTCTACAACATAATGTAAAATACAAGATGAATTTGGTTCATTTATGTGTCCATGTCCACCTCCACCACGGACATGTCTTTTAGGCGTCATCTGCTATACAAAATAAAACATAGAACAAATATTAGAGAAATGATGAGCAAGCTTATATTTTATAATAAAACACACTGATATATTTCAACAAAATATAAAAAGGCTTTGATAGTTTAATATTATAATAAAATTATAACACTTTAATTATCAGTATCACTATCATCCTCCAATGGATATTGTGATATTTTGTATGATTCGGATAGAAGTTCAAACTCATCTTCAAAAAAAATTGATCATCTTCAATTTCTATTATGCCACCATTTGAGTCACATAAATTTTTTAGTTCTTCATCTACATTCAAAGACTTAATATTATTTATGTCACTTCCTGGAATGGCTGTGCAATATCTAAGTTTGCACTTCTTTGTTGTGATGTTAGTACTTCAAATTTTGATCGAGCTTTGATTTTGTAAATCGCCCACCAATCTCTCTTATCACTAGATAAACTCGAATATTTACAATAATATACTAGAGTAGCTTTAACTACCATAATAGATGGCTCATATTGATTATATCTATGTTTATGGTAAACATCTACTAGCTTATAATTCGAGTGAATCTTTGTGCCCACATTTTGTGTAGGATCAAACCACTCGTACTTAAATAAAACAATCTTGTTATTTTTGAGTTCAGGATACTCTGACTCATTAACTTCATTGAGTTGACCATAATAACTTTTTTGAGCTTTTAATGCATACACTACTATTCATTATTTTTTTAGAAGACCCGTGCTTGATTGTGTGAAATTTATATCCATTAACAAAATACCCAGGATAGGTTGTCACATATCTAAATGGGCCTTTACTTAGATTCTGAATGAAAATATTTGAATCTCTATTTGAAGGATCAATTGCCTGTGACATAAAATGATATTAGCAAATAAAAGATACTAATAAATTAAATAATTCAAATACTTAAAATTAATAATTCTCATATAATTTTTTAAATTATTCACAAATTCAGTTTCTAGCATATAATCGACATCATCAGTGGAAATAACTGGTTGCCTATATTTTAGCTACTCAACATAAATACTACACAAATATAAAAAGATATGAAAAAAATGTATATCAATTTTTAATAATTCCTATTAGAGATAAAATTAAACTATGATTAAACCTACAACTATTTTGGGTATACATACTCAATATATGGTACAACCTCCTCACAGTTAAGTAAAACATAGCTCCGGGTTACTTTGTACTATTAATCTGTCATACATCTTTTCATTGATCTTCCAAACACTATTCTAGGGTGCTTGAAGATAGATAGTTTGTCCACATAATCATCTTCTACCATCACATGACATTCATTATTCCGTGGTATATTTCTATTCTTTGTATTGACATGATCCTCAAAATAATAAGAACAAAATGATGATGCTTCTTCTACTAAATATGCATTCCAAAATGAACCTTCAACTTTTACCTTGCTTATAACATTCAATTTCAACTTACGAAGATACCTACAATCACAATGTTAGGTTTTATTTATATTAAATTACAATATTACTTTATGTACAAAAAAATAAAACACGGAAAATTATATGTATTTACCTCTCAAAAGAATAGCATCCACTTGTATTGCACTGGTCGTGCTATCCTTGCTTCATTTGCCAAATGGAATGGAAAATACTCCATTAGTCAAAAAAACTCATGAAAATAATCATTCAAGCTTACAAATAATATGTGGAATGTCATTCTCCAACCTCACCATGTCATCTATTTTGATTGTGGTTGTAGTTAGCAGTTTGAAAAAATAACTAAGTTTTGTAATGACTTTCTAAACACTTAGGGGAAGTAATTCACGGAATTTAATTGGTATTAATCTATGCATAAATACATGACAATCATGAATTTTCATTCCAAATAACTTATGATTCTACATATCCACGCAACTATCCATTTTTGACACATATCCATCAGGGAATTTCAAATTTTTAACCCATTCATGCATATCTGTCTTGCCTTTTATCAAGTGCGTAGCAAGCTTTAAGGAATTTTGCTATTGCATCATTCAATTTCAATTCAGAATACCGATAGTAATCATTTAGCTCTTGTCTTGATTTTAAAGTGTCTTTTGTTTTTTCGTCTACATTAAGGACAACATTGAAAACATAGTCAAACAGATTTTTTTCAATATGCATTACATCTAAGTTATGATGAATTAAATTGTACTTCCAATAGTGCAAGTCCAAAAATATACTTCGTTTCCTCCAACTATATATTTTTCCTATAGGTCCATTACTTCTAGTAGCATCATTTTTAGTTACTTTCTTCAAACTCAAACTCTGAATCTCTATCATAATATCATCTCCTAAACGAACTACTATTTCAAGTGTCATCACAGTTTTATATTTTCGAAATGTTATTCTATTTCTTCGAAATGGATGATTAGTAGATAGAAACTTATGATGGTTATCAAACCATGACTGTTTACCACTAAATTTGAGGGTAAATGTATCAGAATTTGTCATACAATACGTGTATGTGAATCATCCTATAGTACTCCAACCAGACAACATTGAATATGCATGAAAATCACTTACCGTCCACATAAGGGCTGTCCGCATAATGAAATTTTTCTTCTTTGAGATATCATATGTATTTATGCCAATAACCCACGAATGATTTAACACTACAATAAGAGGCTGTAAGAAAACATCGAGCATGTCTTTCTAATTTTTTGGCCCTAGAACCAACTTTAACAAAAACATATATTGCTCCTTCATAAAAAACCACAGAGGCAAGTTATAAGATATCACTATCACTGGCCATGTTGAATACTATAGTCTAGATTGCCCAAATGGCTGAAATCCATAAGTGTAGAGACCCAATCTCACAATTTGACTTTCTACTATAAAATCTTAATGTATATAATTAAAATGCTTCCAAGCAAATGAATATGATGAATGATGCATTATCTCTTCTTTAACCTCATGCTCAGAATGCTACTTGATATTATTTTTTGTAGCATTTGATGCATATAGTCTCTATAATCGAGGAATTAATGGAAAATAATACATCTTCTTAAATACAACCTTCAATTTTTGTCGCATATATACAACACGAGTTGTCTTCTTAAATCTAGATTGATCACAAAACTTACAGATATTTAAATCACTATTAAAATCATAATATAACATACATCCATTTAAACAACAATCAATTTTTTCTACTAGTAGACACATTACTCGTAGTTACTTCTTAGTGTTGTAAAAGTTGTTAGTGATCAAATTATTTTCCGGAACAATCTCCTTAATCAATTCTGTCACCTGATCAAATAATTTCTCAGACATATGATTTTCTAACTTAATGCTCATATGTTGAGCCACAAGTGACAATTACGAATGTGTTTTACAACCAGATCACAACTATTTATCTACAGTTTTAAGCATTTCATAAATTTCTGAGCTTCAGGATTAGGTGGTTCATCCATGTAATCCATATTGAAGTCAGCACCATCAGCTTCTGTGATCATTCTATGGTATGTGTTTGATAATTCTTCACCACAAGAAAATGATTCAGCACCCTCATTTTGTTCAATATTCAGAGCCATTGTACTTTCCCCATGATAAATCCAAACAAAATAATTTGGCACAAAGTCATATTTAGCCAAATGGTATCTTATAGTGTTTGAATCATGAAAAAAGATATTCTGACACTTGCGATGATTACATTGACACTTAATTTTTTCTCCATCCATCAATGTCAATTGACTACAAGAAAATTGATGAAAGTTTAAAGCCTAGTCAAAAAATCTTTATTCAAAATTCCTTTAATGTACCTTCTGTACATCCACTAATAATTTGAACTCATTTTGCCTTGTTTTATTTACAAAAAATAATGCTCAATCATTATTTTGGATTAAACATTCTATTACTTCAAATTATACAAATAATTAAATAAAATTACTTACAAATAAATATTTAAAAATTAAATATCGTGAATATCATGGTAATGCATTTGTAGAATCTACATGAATAGATAAAGCAAAATTTTAACATGATAAAGATTAATAGATATCACAGTAATACTAGATAAAGGGAGCAATATATGATAAAGAACAAGAGAGGAGGGCAAAAAAGAAAGACATTTAAAGTTTGAAGGGGGAAAGGATGAGAGAGAGAGGTGGGGAGAGAGATGGGTAAAGAAATGGGGAGACATGGGAGAGAATGTTAGAGAGGAGAGAAGGAGAGAGAAGGAGGGAGAGAGAGGGGGGAGAGAAATGGTGAAAGGGATAGAGAGGGAGAAAGAGAGAGTGAGAGAGAGAGAGAAAGGGTGAGAGAGGGGGATAGGGAGAAAGTGGGAGAGAGAGATAAAGTGGGAGAGAGAAGGAGAGAAAGAGAGAACCTGCAAGAAAGAAGAGCAATAAAGAAAATAACAAGAGACAGTGTGTGTGTGATACAAAAAAAAAGAGGAAGAGAGTGACATAAAGAATAAGAGAGGGATAGAGAGACACATTGAGAGTGTTGTGTTAGAATGAAGAATTATATAAAAAGATAAAAAATTTTTTATACAACCCTGTCAAATATAACATCTTTTGTTATACATAAGTTCATATTTGAGCCTGACTCCCAAGGGCTGAGATTAGGTAAGAGTATGACCCTTATTTGTATTATATCATATATGAGCCTGATCAACGGACACTCATGCTATGTACTTACATATTATTTATATTATATCTTTAGCCATTTTATTTCAAGTTAGTGCAACAAAACAGTAATATCCCATATATAATTATATGTTAGGATACATATAGTAAATGTAGTTATAAATAGTTACATATAGTTAAACATATAATTATATATATATATACACATACAAGTAGTTATAAGTAAATATAAATAAATGTATACAAAGTTATAAACAATTATATAGATTTACATATATGTATACATATATGTATACATAATTAAAAATAAAGTTATATTTATTTATATATAGTTATATACATATAGTAAAACATTATGTTGTATGTTTTTATACGTATAATTATAAATATAGTTACATGTGGTTATACATATAGTTACACGTGTAGTTAAACTTATATTTATACATATATGTATATATATTTTTTCATATAATTTCATATATTTATACATATAGTTATGATAGGTATGGATATACTAAAATACATTTTTTTTGCTGACATATAAAAATGTATATTAAATAAATGTTGTTAATTATATATTTAAATATAGTTGTGTATAAAGTTTTTATAGTTATACATATAGTAAGATAGAATTATTTATAGTTATATGCTAGTATACATATAATATATATAGTTATTAAATTTATATATCGTTAAACATTTAGTTATATATATATATATATATTCATGCAAGTAGTTATATTTAGTTATACATAAATATATACAAAGTTATAAATAAATAAATAGATTTACATATATGTATACATATATGTATAAATAGTTAAAAATATAGTTATATTTAATTATATAATGTTTTATTTAGTTTTAAAAATATTTATATATAGTTATACACATATAATTAAACATAATGTTTTATGTTTTAATACATGTAATTATAAATATAGTTACATGTGGTTATACATATAGTTACACTTATAGTTATACTTATATTTATACATGTAGGTAAATATATTTATTCATATAATTTTATATATTTATAAATATAGTTATGTATAGGTATAGATATAGTAAAATACATTTTTATATACAAATATATACAAATGTATATAAAATATAAGATGTAAATTATATATTTAAATATAGTTATGTATAAAGCTTTTATAGTTATTAATAGTTATATGTTATTATATATATAGTATATATAGCTATTAATAATTTTATATATTTAAATATATAGTTATATATAAATATATTCATACAAATAGTAATACATAAATATATAAAGTAATAATAAAATATATAGATTTACATATATGTATACATAGTTACAAATATAGTTATACAAATATTTATATATAGTTATACACATATTGTTCAAATATAATGTTGTATGTTATTATACATGTAATTATAAATATAGTTATATGTGGTTATACTTATAGGTACACATATAGGTATATTTATATTTATACATAGGTATATATTATTTTTTATATATTTTATATATGTATACATATAGTTATCTATATATATATATATATATATATATATATATATATATATATATATATATGGTAAAATATAATTTTATATACTAATATATAAAAAAGTATATTAAATATATGTTGTTAATTATATTTTTTAATATAGTTATGTATAATATTTTATAGTTATACATATAGTCAAAAAATATTATTTATAGTTATATGTTCTTATACCTTTGGGATTAAATGGCAAAAAGACAAAAAACAAAAAACAAAAAAGTTTGGCTTACAACGGATCAGAACAAAATAAAGGTGGTCTTGTATTTCAAGCGTGCAATATATAAATATAAATACAATTTGAATCCCCCTAGAAATAGATGATGTCATCCACATAACAGAACAAAACATAAGCAAAATAGGCAAAGATTAGATCCACATCCATATATGTCAACAAAGTTTGCCTCATCCTACTAAAATTGTTTATGATTTGTTGGCTATGTAATTGGAAAGCCAATCAAGACCCTCATAGAGGCCCTCTCCAGACGTAGCATAGGTGCTCTGAATGTGCCAATGGCATTGGAGAAGAGAGTGAAATCCTAGCTTGTCAGTAATTTCAGCTGCATTCAACGCATTGAAAAGATCTTGCTTACTGGAAAATACCAGCAAAACTACATCTCGAAGCTTTTCCTCATTAGGATCCTATGCAACTCATCTCTTGCTTCAACTACTCGATCTCTGTCATTGGTGTCACCACAAATATGAGACCTTAGGTATTTTGGAAGTAATCTCTCAAGAAAGGGTGATTCTTGTCTTGACCCCCAACATCCCACATAGTGAAATTGATATTTTTGTATTTAACAGACTCTACATTGAAGACAATAGTAGGAATTGTGGTGACAATTTCACTAAGCTTCAACTTATATAGAATGGTTGTCTTTCCGCCAACATCACGACCTAGCATCAAAATCCTCATCTCCTTGTTGGAAAATAGCATGCTGAACAGCTTTGTGAATGTAAATCTCATTTCTTCCACTAAATCTAAATCCCTTTGTCGTATGGTAGTAAATAGATCTGATGAGAAAAAAAAAGAATCAATAGCCCTCAAGAGATGGTCACCAGAGAGGGAGGTCAAATTCTATATGTTTTATACCTATAGTATATATAATTAAAAATAGAGTTATATATAGTTAAACATATAATTATATATAAATATATTCATACAAGTAGTTATAAGTAGTTATACATAAATATATAGATTTAATTATATGAATACATATATGTATTCATATATACAAATATAGGTATATTTAATTATATAGAGTATTACATAGATATACAAATATTTATATATAATTATACACATATAGTAATAAATATGTATGTAGTTAAAGAAATAGTTATATATAATATTTTTATAGTTATACATATAGTAAAATACAATTATATATAGTTATATATTATTATACATATGATATATTTTGTTAAAAATATAGTTATATATAATTACTCATATATTTATAAAATATTATATAGTTTAAAAAATTGGTATATATTGTTATTAATATAGTTAAAAAAAGAGTTTACATAGTTACAAATATAGTTAAATATAATTATGAATAGTTTTATATAGTTATACAAATAATTATATATAGTTATCATATACCATGGTAACAACACTCTAAAATGCCCAATTGAATTACACCACTACAGAGAAATAACTTGTATCAACAATCTTTTTTTGGCAAATTATTATCAAATTTAGAATGAACCAAAGTCATAGTATATACTAAATATTCTATAATCAAATATCTCATAGAAAAGTAAGATGTCAGGCCTAGATTTATTTGATAGATTTTACTATTATAATATTTTGAACTAGAGATATTAGATAATAAATGTACATATAATCAAAAATGAAAATAGTTTATCAAGACTAGAAAAAAAAGATAGAAGAGTTGTTGAAGAAGATATTAGATAGATTTTTTTATTTGAACAAATTATAGTATTAAATGTAAATGTAACACCATGGTATTTAGTATTGAATGAACCTTTATCATTGCAAGTATTACTCTGATCAAATTTTGATGCAAAGTGTTATAGATGGGAGATTAGCTGTATCTTGCAATAATGTCACTCTTTACTCCTGTTCTCATGAATTTGTGGAACTTTTTAATATTTATGTGCTCAAGTATTTTTCTTCTCAAAATTAATGTTGATATTTACATATATATGCATAAATATATATGTGCGTATACATTTCCCTACACACACACATTTATACATCCATATACATTACTATACATTATATATCAGCATACACATTATTGTACTTTTGTATATATTCACACATGTATCTACTTTTTTAAAGTAGTGTATATACTTGTATGCATGCATATACAATTGTACAACCACACAAACACACACATATACCTATATATGTAATATATTTTTAAAGTTACACATGAAACTATTGTGTGTGTGTGTGTGTGTGTGTAAATGTATTTAAATTTTTTTGATTTTGTATATTTAATTAAAAAAATATTAAATATTGTAACTAATTTATAAAATATTATAAATTTTTTATATTTAAAACTAATATTTTTGTGTTTATGTATGTGTATGCGTGTGTGTGTGTGTGTGTGTGTGTGAAGCATATTAATACGTAAAATAAAATTATAAATTAAATATATGAGCTTCTATTATATTCAAATAGTTGCTTTGTAATATTTATATAAAATAACTATCATTATACTCATATAAATAAATGAAATTGGCATATTTATAAATTATTTGTTTTTACAATTATGTTAAAAATGAAAATATAGTTCATAAATAGATAATATTATTATTTTTTGTCTATATACTTTTTTTATTAAAATATTAATGTCTATGATAGATTTCTACCTATTATTTATTGTTATTAATTAATTTTTGGAAACTTTAAAATTCAAACAAATATAATGTAGTGCATATAAATATATGCCTTTAATGTTTTGTAAAAAATCAATTATTTCTTTAATTATGTTCAAACAAAATAGATTAGCATATAAATACAATAGTAAATTTTTCTACAAGTAATTATTTTTTTTATTTTATTTAAAATATATAAATGACCATATAAATATATGTATTTGTTTTTTAATATAATGCTTAAAAAAATTTTAAAATTTTTTTTAATTTTTTTTAATTTTTTTTAATTTTTTTTAATTTTTTTTAATTTTTTTTAATTTTTTTTAATTTTTTTTAATTTTTTTTAATTTTTTTTAATTTTTTTTAATTTTTTTTAATTTTTTTTAATTTTTTTTAATTTTTTTTAATTTTTTTTAATTTTTTTTTAATTTTTTTTAAATTGTTTTTTAATTTTTTTTTTAAATTTTTTTTTAAATTTTTTTTAAAATTTTTTTTAAAATTTAATTCATTATAATGTTTTTTTTATAATTAATAGATACATTTCAAACATTGTTTATTTATAATAAATATAACATATTTAATATTATGAGGTACAAATTTTATTTTGTAAATAAATTTTATTTTTAAAGTTTTATCCTAGTAAATTGAAACTACATCACATATATATTTTAGAAATTTTTTATAATATTTATTACACAAACATATTGCTATTTGTTTTGAAAATTACAAAATGAATTTTAACAAATTAACATTTTATTAAAAATCAATTTTAGTTAAATGATATTAAGTGAAACAAAAATAAAAACCCTAAACATATTAAATCATAATGATTTATACAAACATATAAAAATATAATAAAAAAATATTTAAGATTGAAAGAATTAAATTTAAGTTCCTAAAATATATGAAAAAATGATAAAGATTTATACAGTATCCAAAAAAACATGAATAAATGAGATCAATGATATGAATGGATATTAAGTTTTTAAAGCATGTAGTTAGACATGTTGTAGATGTAGTTATATATAGTTTTCATGTAATTATATATATTTAGACATATGACTATGTATAGGTATTGATGTAGATGAATACATTTATATATAGTAATATGTTGATATACATTTTGTTAAATATATTTATATATAGTTATATATATATATGTATATTAAATATATGTTGTTATATATATATATAGTAATTTTTATGTATACTGTTTTTATAGTTATAGATATAGTAAAATACACATATATAAGAAATTCGAATTATATCACACATGCATATTAATGTATAGATATGTTTAAAAGCACTTATATAAAGTACATTTTTGTTTATGTATATTGTTTATGTATACTATTTATATATAGTTATGTATATTGATGTAGATATCAAGTCGGTATACCTTATACTATTTATGTATACTATTTATGTATAGTTATGTATATTAATGTAGATAAATATATTTATATATAGTATTATGTTGATATACATATTGTTAAATAGATTTATATATAGTTATATATATATATATATGTGTGTGTGTGTATTAAATATATGCTATTATATTTATATATAGTAATTTTTATGTATATTATTTTTATAGTTATAGATATAGTAAAATACACATATATAAGAAATTCGAATTATATCACACATGCATATTGATGTATAGATATGTTTTAAATGCACTTATATAAAATACATTTATGTTTATGTATATTGTTTATGTATATATAGTTATGTATATCGATGTAGATATCAAGTCGGCATACCTTATACTGTTTATGTATACTATTTATGTATAGTTATGTATATTAATGTATATAAATACATTTATATATAGTAATATGTTGATATACATATTGTTAAATACATTTATATATAGTTATATATATATATATATATTTTTTAAATATACATTGTTATATTTAAATATATTAATGTTTATGTATACTATTTTTATAGTTATAGATATAGTAAAATACACCTATATAAGAAATTCAAATTATATCACACATGCATATTGATGTATAGTTATGTTTAAATACACTTATATAAAATACACTTATATTTATGTATACTATTTATGTATACTGTTTATATATAGTTATGTATTTTGATGTAGATATCAAGTCGGCATAACTTATACTATTTATGTATGCTTTTTATGTATAGTTATGTATTTTAATATAGACAAATACATTTATATATAGTATTATGTTGATATACATATTTTAAAATACATTTATATATAGTTATATATATATATATGTATGTATATTAAATATATGTTGTTATATTTATATATAGTAATGCATTTATGTATACTATTTTTATAGTTATAGATATAGTAAAATACACCTATATTAGAAATTCGAATTATATTACACATGCATATTGATGTATAAAATGTTTAAATAAGCTTGTATAAAATACACTTATGTTTATATATACTATTTATGTATACTGTTTATATATATTTATGTATATTGATGTAGATATCAAGTCGGCATACGTTTATACTATTTATGTATATTGTTTATATATAGTTATGTATATTAATGTAGATAAATGCATTTATATATAGTAATATGTTTATATACATATTATTAAATACATTTATATATAGTTATATATATATATATATATATATATAATATACGTTGTTATATTTTTATATAGTTATGTTTATGTATACTATTTTTATAGTTATATAGATATAGTTACGTTTAAATACACTTATATAAATTACACTTATATTTATGTATGCTATTTTTGTATACTGTATATATTTATGTATATTGATGTTGTTATTAATTCGGAATACCTATTGTGCACCATCAAAATCAACACAATGACAACGTATTATATCACAAATGCTTGAATTATGTATACGAATAAGTATATATATGCAATCCAAGCAAACCATAGTGATTAAAGGAGAAGAATTTGAAACAATAAATAACAGAATAAATACACATTAGTTTAATCTTAGATTAAGCAATCCAAGATAATCGATGAAGAATAAATGTATAAAATGTACCTCAAATCAAATAACAAATTAAAACTTAACCTCGATTATATTTTGATGCGTCGGTGTTGAGAAATAGTTAGCCAAATGCGAAGGTTCACTTCACTTGTTAGAGATTATCGCATCTCGACAAGTGAATGTTTATATTAGCAAATTATTTATATTTTTAATTATTAAAACATTAAATAAACAATATATATATATATATATAAAATACAAAAAGACTCATTAATTTTATTTACAATCAAAATTTTTTCAACAAAATTAATGTATATAGCAAGGTTCACATGAAAAACAAATACCTTATAATTTTTTATTATAATAGTAATTAAACAATAAATATTTAAACAATTAAAAAAATATGTTTAGCCTTATAAAAAAAATATAAAATAAGTACAAAATTAACAAACTTCATAAAATAAGACATAATTGAAAAGATGATTTGTCTTCTAGCCACTCTCCTAAGAGTTAAAAAATACTCTTAATGTTAAAAAATATATAAAAATTTATATTTTATGGTTATAAATTTTTAAGAATTCATATTAATTTTTATGAAGATAATATGTAATAATTTTAAAGGCATAAAATTTCTTATTATTTGATATCATTAATAATTTTTAAAATCCAAAAAATTACTTAAAGTGAGAAGATAATTAAAAAAATTATATTTATTATTTTAATAAAAACTTAATGTTAAAAGCTAAAAATAAAAATATTACTCAATTGTTTAATTCATATAAATCATAGTATAAGCAAACATCTATGTATTTATTTATAAATATAATTTTATTTTCTTTTAACTTTATTGAAAAAATTATATTTTTATTATATTTCAAGATTTTCAAAATTTGTATTATTTAATTTTTTAAAAGTTTTCTAAATCATAAAATCTTTGTTATACTTATAATAATATTAATATTTACTAGTTTATTCATCAATTCAAATATTTTTGAAATTATTTTCTATTTTATCATACAATGAATTAATTTATATTTATATTAGTGGAAATTTTAATGTATGTTAATTTAATTTTTAAAATATCGAAAAAAATTATTATTCTTATTGAATTTATTATTTAATGTTACTTTAATATTAAATTTTAAGTTAATTAAAAATTTTAGAAAAACTTTTTGTATAATTTTTTAAAAAATTAATACATCATAAAAATAGTTATTTTCATCCTTATTAATATAATTTTTTTTGTATTTTTATATTTTTCAAATTATTTATTTAAAATATCATTTTTTTTATGATTTTACGAGGAGAATGTATTTTTCAAGGATTACGCATCTATAGACCATTAGCATACATTTAATAAACAAAATTAAATAAAATATTAAAACTAAAAATAAATTAAACAAATTAAATAATTAAATATTAGCGAGAGAAATTCCGTGGCTATGGTCGGGATTTAATTAGCTAGAGAAGTTGAGCCACTAAATCTCTAGCTATATTCTAGATTTAATTAACTAGATAAGTTTTGTCGCTAAATCCGTCGATATATTCTTGATTTAATTAGCCAGGGAAGATCCATCACAAAAATCCATCACTATATTCAAGAATTAATTGGCTAGGAAAGTTTTGTCGCTATAATCGGTCACTATTTTTAGTATGTAATTTGCTAGGGAAATTCCGGCGCTAAATCCATCACAATATTTCAAGGTGTAATTAGCTAGGAAAATTTTTTCACTAAAATTTGTCGCTATGTTCTAGATTTAATTAGCTAGGGAATTCTATTATTGAAATCTATCGTTATGTTACTAATGTAAATAGATAGGGAAATACCGACACTAAATTCGTAGCTAAATTCTAGATTTTATTAGGTAGGGAAATTCTATCTCTAAATCCGTATCTATATTTAGGATATTATTAGCTAGGAAAAATACGTCACTAAATCCGTCGCTAAATTACGGATTTTATTAGCTAAGGAAACTCTATCGCTAAAACCATCGCTAAAATTTGGATTTTATTAGCTAAGGAAAGTCCATCACTAAATCCTTAGCTAAAATTCTCGATTTTCTTGAGTGGATTTTACGAAAATATTTCTTCGCTAATTCTTCGGTAACCTATCACTAAATCCATAGCTAAATTCAACGCTTTTATTAAGCGGAATTTATGAAAATTTTCGTTCGCTAATCTGTTGATAAATCCATAATTAAATTCCTTGCTTTTCTTGAGTAGAATTTTTGAAAATATTTCATCGCTAATTCAATGCAAATTTTTATTTCAATAAAAAAATATAAATCGCTTGCTATTCCCTAGCTAATCCATGGCAATTTAGCTAGGGATTGATCCCTAGCTAAAATTCCCAAGTTAAATGAACATTTTCTTGTAGTAAGACTAAAAAGAATAAGAAGAATAGAAGAGAATAAGAAGAATTAGAAGAATAAGGAGAATAAGAAGAATATGGAGAATAAGAAGAATTAGGAGAAAAAAAGAATACGAAGAATAAGAAGAATAAAAAGAATAAGAAGAATAAGAAGAATAAATAGAATAAGAAGAATAATAAGAATAATAAGAATATAAAGCAAAAAAAGAATTATAAGAATGAGAAGAATAAAAAGAATAAGTAGAATAAGAAGATTAAGAAGAATAAGAAAAATAAGAAGAATAAATAGAATAAGAAGAATTAGAAGAATTAGAGGAATAAGAAGAATAAGAAGAATAAGAAGAATAAGACGGATAAGAAGAATAAGAAGGATAAGACAAAATAGAAGAATAACAAGAATAAGAAGAATAAGAAGAATAAAAAAATAAAAGAAAAAGAAGAATAAGAAGCATAAAAAGAAAAGGACAAAAAAGAAGAATAAAAAGAATAAAAAGAATAAGAAAAATAAGAAGAATAAGAAAAATAAGAAGAATAAAAAGAATAAAAATAATATGAAAAATAAGAAGAATAAGAAGAAAAAAAAGAATAAAAAAAATAAGAAGAATAAGAAGTAAAGAAAAATAAGAAAATAAAGAAGAATAACAAGAATAATAAGAATAAGAAGAATAAAAAGATTAAGAAAAATAAATATAATAAGAAGAATAAGAAGTATAAGAATAAAAAAAAAGAATAGGAAGAATAAGAAGAATAAGAAAAATAATAAGAATAAGAAGAATAAAAAAAATAAGAATAATAATGAGAATAAGGAGAAATAGGTGAAAATAAATTAGAAATTATAACAATAGATTCTTCTCTCTCAATTCTAGAGAGAGAAAGTAGATTTCATAGAGAGAGAAACTCCATTGTTTAAGCTCTCAAGCTTAACTTCAAAACCATTTTGCTATGATATTTAATACAAAAAAATTTTGCTTCGGTTTTTAAGGAAACCAATATACTTAATCCCATGTTTTGCTTCAAGGAAAAGGTGCCAGTAGTGTGTTTCTCAAAGGAGAATATCAAGAAGCTCACTGTCCCATTCAACCTCACACTTATCGAAAAATTCTCACATGGGAGCCCTGATTTTAAACATATCTATGCATTTTTTGAAGCCTAGAAGCTTTTGGAGTCGGTAAGGATAGCATGGTATGATGTGAAACATATTATGATTCAAGCTAAGGAGGAAGGGGATTTCCTCCGCCTATGGTTGTGTGGGCAGTGGAACATCGCGGGATACCCAATGAGGATGTTCAAGTGGACACCCAAATTCAATCCTAAGGAAGAATTAGCACTCACCCTCGTTTGGTTTTCCACTTCTACCATTTCATTTATTATGTAAATCCCCCCTATTTCACATTGCTAGCCGCGTGGGTAAGCCCTGGATAATGGATGAAACCACGGCTTACATGACAAGGCCGAGCATGGCAAGGCCGAGCATGACAAGGCCGAAAAGAGTGTGAGTAGGCAGTGGACACTCAAGTGGACATTGGTAGGAGGTATGTTCCAAAAATCTTCCCCATTATTGCTTAAATTGTAAGAAACTGGATCATACAGTTTCGAATTGTATTGTTAGGGGGGGAGAGAAATAGGCAGAACATATTTGAGGGAGAGGGGGGAAAATGGGAAAAATAATAGAGATTAGGACAAATAGGATAAAAGAGATGAGGGCAGAGGAGGGGCTAAAAGGTTCTGGCAGTAAGGGGATGGAGGAAGGAAGAGGGCAGGAAGGAAGGGCTGGGGAAAGAGGAGGAAGATCTATGAGGGAGGGAGTCAGTAGGGGATGCTGGCAGCAGAGAGTGGGGGAGAGGAGAGGAAGTATTGGGTAAAATGGAGGCAGAAGGGAGGGTAGGAAGTAGGGAAAAAGATTTGGGGGGTAGGGAGAAAGATGGAGATAGTGTAGAAGGAAGGAGAAAGTTAATATGAATAAAGAAATGGCTAAATGAGGGGGCTAAGGAAATGGAAAGGGCAGGTGGTAAGGGTTTCGAGAAGGATAATGCAAAAAATACAGCAGAATTTGAACTTAAAAATGAAATAATAAATTTCAATGGGGAGGAAGATGACCTCCTTTCGGAGGAGGGAACCGAGGCTAAAATCTGGCCCATAATGGAAAGACAAAAAGAAATGCAAAATCTAGACTTGGTTTTGACCCAAGATGACTCAAAAAGGATGTCTCAAAAAACATGGGAAAGTTAGCTGAATAATAGAGATAGCGTGATAGAATAATTAAAATTAATTAGCTTCCAAGTAAGCATATTAAAACTAGCAGGTAAGAGTAATCAGGCTAAGACAACCACGTACAAAGGCTCAAGAAATAGAAATAAATATTTAAATATTTAAATATGTATTATGAATCAAGATGCACAAATAGAGCACATGCTAGACCCAATTATGTATATGAGGCTATATTAAAACATAAGAGGAGCAGGAAATACTCCGTCGATAAATAGGATAAAAAAATTAATTAAAATTCAAAATATCTGAATAGTAACAATAGTGGAATTTATGGTTATTAATGAATCTTTAGAATTATATAAAAAAAATTAGGTCTAGAAAATGCATTCTCTAATAACAATGATAAGATTTGGTTGTTTTAGAAAAAGAATATTGCTATAGAAATAAGTTCAGAATCGGATCAAATGGTTAACTTTAAATTAAGAATAACATTGAGTCAATTATATTGGTGGTGTATGCTAGTAACTCAAAAGAAAAGAGGAAAGATCTATGGAAGGAAATGAGAAAGATAGCAGATAAAATTACTCCATTGATTATAGGAGGGGACTTTAATGTTATTAGAAATGCTAAGGAGAAAAAAGGGGGGAAAGCTGGCTGATCTCTCAGATATAGCTTAATTCAATGAAGTAATTAATAATATGAACTTTTTTGATAGCTGAGTACCTAGGATTGAGTTTTACATGGTGCAATAACCTGAAAAATAGGGGAATGATCTAGTCTAGACTTGACTGATTTCTCTATAACATTAAATGGGTGGATTTATGTGGTGGGGTGAGAGTGAAACATTTGAGCAGAACATGCTCAGATCACAAAACTCTCCTTTTAGATTTTAAAGTTAAAGAGGAAAAGAAAAAGATTTTTAAATTCCAGAATATGTGGGGCTTGCATAAAGAGTTTGATGAAGTAGAAGGAAACTCTTGGCAGAAACCAACAAATGGGAACCCCATGCAGGTTTTAGCTACAAAATTATGCAGGTTGAGATTTGAACTTAGTAGATGGAACAGAGAAAGATTTGGAAATATATACAAGAACATTCAGGATAAAGAATCTAATGTAAGTAAATTAGAAATAGAGTATGAGAATAATCAAGATGAATCCTATAAATTATGTTAAAAACAAAATGCAGAATTAAAGTTATTACTGCATATGGAAGAAATATTTTGGACACAGAGGGCCAAAGTAAAGTGGCTTAAGGAAGGGGACAATAACACCAAGTATTTTAATGTAGTGGCGAAATTAAAAATTCAAAGATATGAAATAAAAGGTATCAAAAATGACATGGGCAGGTGGATAAACGAGGAAGGTGAACTTAGAAAAGTTTGGAAAGATTATTTTAAAAGTCATCTCTGTTGACATAACCAAAAGGGATGAATCTTTACTACTGCAAATAAATAGAAGAGTATCTAAAGAACAAAACATACTATTGGAAGAGTGCCCAAGTGAGGATGAGATAAAATCTGTGGCCTTTAGTGGGAAAGATAGTGCAGCAAGTCCAGACAAATGGAATAATGCTTCCAACAAACCTAGAAGATTATAAAAAGGAGCTGTTAGCCACGATTACCTGGGTCTTTGTAGGACAGAGATTCCAAAATCATGGGCCAACTTATATATTGTACTATTACCTAAGAAGGATAATCCACAAAAAAGTGAAGATTATCGACCTTTAAGCTTATGTAATTCGGTGTATAAAATTTTAACAAAAGTTATGCATAGTAGACTGAATAGGGTAATTCCCTCCATCATTTCGGCAGAACAAGTTGGATTTATCCTAAACAAATTAATGATGGAAAACATCAATTTAACTACAGAACTCATGAAAGAAATAGGAGCCAAATTAGGGGTCATAATGTGATTATGAAGTTAGATTTGTCTAAAGCATTTGACAGAGTAAAATGAGATATTTTATGCTACACGATGAGGAAAATGAGATGTTTGGAATTCTGGATAGATTTAATGTATAGATGTATCTCTAGTTCATGAGTTAAAATTCTAATTAATATGGAGGTAGATGGTGAATTTAAGTCAGTTAGGGGGCTTAGGATGGGGCACCCTTTATCTCAGTTATTATTTAATATATACATAGAATTACTAATAACTAGTTTAAAAAAGAAAATGAACGAGGGAAATATCTCTAGTTTTAAATAACCTAGACATACTACGAATATAAGTTGCCTATCTTATACAGATGATATAATTATTTTTACAAATGCTGGGAGCAAATCATTAAAGAATATGATGAAGCTATTTGATACCGTAGATGAAGAAACGAGACAATAGCTTAACATAAATAAATGTCAATTTGTGGTTTCAAGGAAAGCACATCAAAGGAAAATTCAAAAAGTAAAAAGAATTACAAGATTTGAGCAGATCAAAGGGGCACTATTGTACCTGAGCTACCCTATATTTGAGGGTAGAATGAAATAAGAATATTTAACATTTTTAATGAGCAAATTAAGAGGGAAAATAGTGGGGTGGAATGAGAATATGTTAAATATGGCGGGAAAAATCACTTTAATTAAACATGTTCTTCAATGAACTATAGCACACATTTTAATGTCCTTACAGCCACCAAAGAAGATCTTGAACAGCTTAGAGAAGGAAATGGCCAACTTCCGATGGGGTAAGAAACTAGGAAAAAATAAGTTACATTGGAAAAAATGAGAAGACATATGTTGCTCAAAGGAGGAGGCAGTTTTAGGCTTGATTAAATTAAATGATATGGCCAAGGCATGGGCATCAAAGAACTGATGGAGGCTTAAACAGAATGATAGTCTGTGGGCGACTTATATGAAAGCTAGATATGGTTCAAAAAATATATATTTAGGAATCTTAAAAAAACATCTAGAAATTGGAACATGATGATTAAACAAAAAGAATTAGTTGAGAGTAATGCACACTTAATAAATAATGTGTGGAGATGGACCCTAAATCTATAGGGTAAATTCACACTTAAAAGTGCAAAGATTATAGTAAAAAAATAAAAAATCAGTCAAGAGGTCTTTAGGGAAGCCTAGTTGAAAGAAATCCCACAAAAAATGAATGTTTTCATGTGGAAGCTTCTCTTGAATGCCATTCCCGCGGACTCGAATATTTAGTTGAAGGGGATAAAATTAGCTTCCAGGTGTGAATGCTGTTGTGCTAACATAGAAAATGTAAACCACTTATTTTTAACAGGAAAAGTAACGGTGGAAGTCTGGAACACTTTGGGGATAGAGGCACATGTTAGCATCATACTAGAAGATATAAACAAATGACTAATGAGATGGAAGAAAAGCCATACAAAGAATAATGTATGTAATTGGTTAAGGAATTACATTCCGCACATCACAGTATGGAATCTATGGAAAGATAGGAATAGAAGCAGGTTCGAAAAAAATCAAAATGCATGCTAAGCACATAATAGAGGAATCAAAAAAGATTGTTCATCGATCTCAACAGGATTTCCATTAAAACTTAAAAATATGGTAATCGAAGATGAGAAGAGAAGGTTTTGGGGATTACATGCAATTAAAGAAAAAATCCCTGAGGTTAGAGTGGTGAGTTGGAAAAAACCTCTGAGGGGAAGTCTTGCTTTAAACACAGATGGTAGTTTTTAGGGATATGGGAAAGGCAGGGGGAGGAGGGGTGATAAGAAACGAGCAAGGCGATGTTATAAAAGCCTATACTGTGGAAGAAAAAGCATCCTCAACTTTGCATGCTGGAATATTAGCCGTACTCAAAGGACTTAAAATATGTAAGAAAAATACTTATATTAATATAAGAGTACATGTGGATTCGAGTTTACTGGTGAATCTGGTCATGAATAACATAGAAATGTGGAAATATGAAGAACAAATAAGGTTAATTAGAAGTCTTTTAACTGACTTGAAAGGAGAAATTAAGCATATATATAGGGAAATCAATGTAGTAGCAGATAAATTAGCCAGAGATTGTATGAAGAAAGGAATACAAGAGTTTGAAGAAACTAATATACCAGGAAAATATAAAGGTCTAATTACTCATGATAAAGTAGAATTTTCATATATTAGAATTCAAAAGAAGTAGCAAATTTTGAACTCCCTAGTCCCATAGGGTCTATACTGGTTCTCCTAGGTTTTTATCTAAGGTTTACAGGTATAAGACAAGATGAAGGGATAGAAAATATAATATGGAAACTATTCAATCACATTAACCATGACAATTTTTTATGTATTTTAAAATGCAGAAACTGCAAAACTATATAAGGGAGAATGTATATACGAGGCAAAGGGTCATCAAAATGTAGTGGACTAAGCTGTGCAGGATTCATAAGTATGCATATTTGTAGTGCAGGAAAATGGTGCATAAAACTATGATTTAATAGAATATATATTCTTGACTATGCTTCACGTGTACTTAAGTCCAGGGACTACAAAGAATGATAATAGTCAACATAAATACATGTTTTCTATTTTAGCTTGTGATGCAGGGAGAAAACCAAACATTAAAAGCTGATTAAGCTGAATATGCATGAAGATGGATAAAGTTACTAATAAAAGAGCTGCATGTCATATTTTATGTTTAAGGGTGTATCAGCATAAGGGTGTAAAAGAGGTTATGGGTTGTAATAGAAACATGTTTTTCTATGTTAAAATGAATGCAAGGGTAGGAAGTCTGAGGCAGAAAAGATGGGTCTACTGTGGGCAGATATCAGTAGTTTTGGGAATTGTGTCTGTTCTTAGGGTCAAGCAAAGATTACAAAAGGCAATGGAGGAAAGGTACAAGGAGAAACAGTAGAGAAGTTGCCAAATATTATGCAATACCAGAAAGGAGAGAAAATGAGGACGCAAAGTGGATGAGGAAGAAATGTCCAACAGAATGGAGAGAAAAAGAATGGAGATAGAGGCTGCCAAAATTTTGCAAAAACAGAGAAGGGGACTGCATTTGTTAAAGGAACCTACAAAATACAAGGGTAGTAGAGCAAAAATTGATAAACAGACTGAAAGATAACAAAAGGAAAAGAAGCAAGTGGAAAGAGGAATTTAGAAATAGGATAAATAGAGTTATGAGATGTGTATTGCTTTTAATTTCAAAGGGTGTAAAAGAGAAAAGGGTAGTTCTAGATTGTAAAAATGGTATTCTTCCGCCAAAAGAGATGGCTTTTATAAATAAAACAAACTTTTGCAAAAAAAGGAGAAGTAGGTGAAAAGGCAGAAAAAGGAGAATACGAAGAATAAGAAGTATAGGAAGAATGGGAATAATTAGAAGAATAAGAAGAATAAAAAGAATAAGAAGAATAATGAGAAAAAGGAGAAAAGGAAGAAAAAGGAGAATAAGAAGAATATGATAAAAAAGAAGAATATGATAAAAAAGAAGAATATGAAGAATAATGAGAATCAGAAAAATAAGATGAATAAAAAGAATAAGAAGAATAATAAAAATAAGAAGCATAAGAATAATAAGAAAAAAAAAGAATAAGAAGAATAAGAAGAAAAAGAAAAATAAGAAGAATAAGAACAATATGAAGAAAAAGAAGAATATGAAGAATAAGAATAATAAGAAGATTAAAAGAATAAAATTAGACCCGCAAGGTAATTTCTACTAAAAGTGTCTAGGAGATGGACATTAGACCCGCAAGAATATGAGAAAATATCATAAAATAATAGAAAGACATACCATTTCAACTAAAAGTGGGTGGAAATGGACATTAGACCCGCAAGGTAATTTCTCTCTAAAAAGTGTCAAGGAGTTGGTTAGATGTAAAAGACCGCCTCTTTCAAAGGGAGGCTGGATAAAGGATTTGCCTCAAAAAACTAATGTGTTTATGTGGAAATTATTAACCAACATCATCCCAGTAGATGAAAACATTCAGAGAAAAGGTATAAATTTAGCATCTAGATGTGAATGTTGCTATCAAGAGATAGAAAACGTGGATCATTTGTTTTCTAAGGGCAAGATTGCAAAAAAAGTATGGAAAATATTGGAAACTGAAGCATAAATTAGAAAAAGTACAGAGAGTTTTAGAAAGAGATTAGAATTCTGGTCAAAAAAGCAAACAAAGAATAAAATTTTAAAATGGTTAAGGAATTATATCCCGCACATAGCTGTCTGGTGCATATGGAAAGCGAGGAACAAAAGTAGATTTGATAAAGTTAAAATGAACGATATGGCTATTTTAGAAGAGATCAAAAAAGAAATTGCATTTATTTCTGCCTGCAATCCGATTAAACTGAGAAGTACGGAAATAGATAAAGAAAAAAGGAATGTATGGAACTAAAATATAGCAGCAAGGCAAGCTCCAATTATTAAGATAGTCAGCTGGAATAAACCAATACAGGGAGGTTTAGTGCTAAATATAGATGGTAGCTTTAAGAGGGAAATGGGAGAGGCAGATGGAGGAGGAGCCAAATGAAACGAGGAGGGTCAAGTATTGAAAGCTTTTTCATCAAGAAATATAGCTTCGTCGGTGCTTCATGCAGAGATTTTGGCCCTGCAAAAGGGCCTAAAAATTTGCAAAGAAAATAATTATCTATATATACAAGCACAAGTTGACTCGGAATTATTATTACAACTAATTCAAAATAAGACATATTTATGGGAATACGAAGAAGACATTGATGATATTAAAAAAGTTTTAAAAGAATTAAAAGGTGAAATAAAGCACATTTATAGAGAGGCTAATAATTTGGCGGATAAACTAGCCGGAGAAGGAATGAGAATTGGCCTCCAAGAATTTGAGGAAGATAATATACCTGAAAGGTTTAAAGGTTTAATAGAATTAGATAAAATTGGCTTCCCATATATTAGGACTCAAAAAAAATAAAACAAAATTATTCTAATAATATATAGCCTAGGAGGAACATGAACAAATTAAACAAATTAGTAATACAGAGGAAGTTCTAATAGAAAGAATTAATATGTGTTTAGGTGCGGAGAGAGGGGATACTGAATATGTTAAGGACTCTATGCCAGAAAAATTAAAAGGGCTAGTGAGATTAGATATGAAGGCCCTCTATTACTTAAGAGTTAGAAAGGGTAGAATTGGAGTGAGAAATAAAAATAGGAGTTTAGTCTAATGATAAAGGTAAGATATTATAAGGAATGAAGGTAATTTTCAATGTAGGGGAACTTCTATCTCTACATTGGAATTTATGCTTAGAAGGGACACAAGGAGGGAGGTAGTAAAATAATGTATATTTCCCTCTATTTTCACTATTTTTTTAGCAGCGTAGGGCTTCGTCAGGGGGGCAGAAAACTCTGGTCTGCAATGAGTGCTGGCAGTCTGAATTCGTCGCTTTTCTCCCTGGTCCTGAGGGGAGAATTTTATGATGGGCAAATCGGTAGGGCTTGGTTGATTTAGATTGTGGTTAGGTTAGATTGCCTTATTTTACAGGTTCGAAGGAAACCTCACACAGTCTCTTTGAGGTAAGTTAAATAGTAAAATATATATTATTGGGAGTGGAGTCTCTTCTTTCTAAACAGGTTTTCAGGTTTCATGAATAGGAGTAAAGCTGGACAAAGCATCATTTTATCCTAGTTTATGTTACTATTTTTTTTTGCCTGCTGCAGTGCTGGGAGTCTGTAAGAAGTGTCATGGTCTGTTGTGTTAATGCTGTTAAGAAGTCAGATGTGTTAATAAAGTTGTTGTAGTGCTGTTATTATATCCCGGAAGTCTATAATTGCTGGTTGGTGGTGTCATCGGTCAATAACAATCATCCATTAGCTAAATAGGAAAGCAGAATAAAGTTTCAAGGATCTACATGGAAAAGAGGAGATGAAGATAAGTGAGCATCAAGACTGCTCAACATAAAGAGACAGAGATTATTGGGTCATAAGGCTGCAGGCAGTACGAAGCAATAATAAAAGCCAAGCAAGGAGGAAGAATTCTAGTTAATAAGTAATTTGAAATGTATAAGGGCAATGACGGAATCGGGTATCTTAATGATGAGGATATGATGCACTTGATCCCATGCAGGTTAGCCAAAAGCTTGTAACAGATCATATATGTGATGTAATAGGTCGAATAGCAAATTAAGGGAGGAACAATAAGCGTGAAGGAATTTTTCTCAAACAAACCCAAGGAAGGAAATGCTACCTCAAAGCCTTCAATGAAAAAGGGAGAAAGACTTCCTCAAATCATCAAAGAATAAATAGAGGAGCTTAATGATGATATAAGTCATTATTGAGCTAGGACAAATTAAAGTATAATCTATTTTATGTAAAACAAAATCATTCTATATAGTTTCTAGAGGTTGGAAATGGGTGTAAAAGGGGAAAAGGGTAGTAATAGCTTGTAAAAAAGGTATTCCTCTGCCAAAAGAGAGGGCTATAATTAATAAACAAACTTTCAAAAAAAAAAGAAGATTAATAGAATAAATGAATAAGAAAAATAAGAAGAATGATAAGAATAAAAAGAATAATAAGAATAAGAAGGATAAGAAGAATAAAAATAATAAGAAAATAAAAGAATAAGAAGAATAAAAAAATAAGTAGAATAAGACAAATAAAAAAAATAAGAAGAATTAGAAGAATAATGAGAATATGAAGAAATAGGTGAAAAGGGAGAAAAAAGAGAATAAGAAGAATGAGAAGTATGAGAAGTATAGGAAGAATGGGAAGATTAAGAAGCATAAGATGAATAAAAAGAATAAGAAGATTAATGAGAATAATCAGAAAAAGGAGAAAATGAAGAAAAAATGAGAATAAGAAAATATGATAAAAAATAAGAATTAGAAGAATAATGGGAATAAGGAGAATCAAGAAAATAAGATTAATAAGAAGAATAATAAGAATAGTCTATATGAACATTGCACTGATGTGGACATGTTAAACGGATTAAGTTTAGGTGTGGTTTGTTTTATTAGTTACTATAGTGTCTGTATTATTTTAATGTAATTTAGAAGTCCACAAAAGTAGGCTAGGGTGTGTACACTATAGAAGGCTGCTATCCACAATTGGGAGCAACCAAAGGCTGCTATGCTGACAGCATAAATGGATGCTTGGATTGAAGGAGCCAGAATAGTGAGAAAGAGTTCTAGCAGAAGCTGGAGGCTAGAATTCTTTATGTGTTTGTGGCATGTATGCAGGTGACAGGTAGAGGAAGTACAATTACAAGGGTGTATGTGGAAGATTTCAGGAGATAGCACCACGTTTAATAGAGCCTTCTCTCAATAAAGTGGCTGGACATAATTAAAGGCCCGACAAGAAGGGAAAGGAAGCTAGTTTGAAGAAAGGGAATGAAGGATAAAGACTCAACTCTCAACTAGCAACAAAGTGCAGGCAGCCACAATGTTGAAAATCCCAACATGAACTCAAAATTGTTCTTTAGATAGATTAGAATGAGCAAATATTTGTCCACGTTTACCTTTATCATATTCACAATAACTAATGCTTAGTGTAGGTGAAAAGGGTGTAAAGGGTTATGGGTAGCAAGCAAGTAGGTTGTAAAAATGGTATTCCTCCGCCAAAAGAGAGGGTTATAATTAATAAATAAACTTTATAAAAAAAAGAATAATAAGAATAAGAAGCATAAGAAAGAAAAATAAGAAGAATAAGAAGAATAAGAAGAAAAAGAAGAATATAAAGAATAAGAAGAAAAAGAATAATAAGAAGATTAAAAGAATAAATGAATAAGAAGAATAAGAAGAATGATAAGAATAAATAGAATAATAAGAATAAGAAGAATAAATAAAATAAGAAGAATAAGAAGAATGATAAGAAAAAAAAGAATAAGAAAAAAAAGAAGAATAAAAAGAATAAGAAGAATTAGAAGAATAAGAAGATAAAGAATATAAAGAAGATAAAGAAGAATAACAAGAATAATAAGAATAAGAAGAATAAGAAGAATAAGATGATTAAGAAAAACTATAAGAATAAATAGAATAAAAATAATAAAAATAATAGGAAGAATAAGAAGAATAAGAAGAAAAAGAAGAATAAAAAGAATTAGAAGAATAAAAAGAATATGAAGAAAATGAAGATATAAGAAGAATTAGAGGAATAAGAAGAATAAGAAGAATATGAAGAATAAGAAGAATAAGGAGAGTAAGAATAAATAGGTTAAAAAGGAGAGAAAAAAGAATAAGAAGAATAAGAATAATTAAAAGAATAGCAGGAATAAGAAGAATCGGAAGAATAAGGAGAAAAAGGAGATGCGAGAGAAAAAAGGGAATAAGGAGAATAAGAAAAAATGAAGAAAAAGGAGAATAAGAAGAATAATGAGAATAATGAGAATAAGAATAATTAAAAAATAAGAAGAATAAGAAAAATAAAAAGAATAAAAAAAATAAAAAGAATAATAAGAGTATGAAGCATAAGAAAATTAAAAAAAATAAGAATAAGTAGAATAAGAAGAATAAAAAGAATAGGAAGAATAAGCAGAATAAGAACAATAAGAAGAATAATAAGTATAAGGAGAATAAGAAAAAATAGGTTAAAAAGGAGAAAATAAAGAATTAGGAGAATAAGAATAATAAAAAGAATTAGAAGAATAAGAAGAATCAAAAGAATAAGGAGAAAAAGGAGAAAAGGGAGAATAAGGAGAATAAGGTGAATAAAAATAATATGAAGAAAAAGGAGAAAGAGATTAATGAGAATGAGGAGAATAAGAATAATTAAAAGAATAAGAAGAATAAGAAAAATATGAAGAATAATAAGAATAAGAAGCATAACAAAAATAAAAAAATAAGAATAAAAATAATAATCAGAATAAGGAGAATAAAAAGAATAAGTAGAATAATAATAATAATAAGTATAAAAAGAAGAATAAGAAGAATAAGAATAATATGAAGAATAAAAGAGTAAGAAGAATAAAAAGAATAAGATGAATGAGAAGATTAAGATGAATTAGAATAATAAAAAAGATAAGAGAAATAAGAAGATTAAGAAGATTAAGAAGAATAAGAAGAATAAAATTAATAAGAAGAATAATAAGAATAATAAGAATAAAAAAAGAAGAACAAAAATAATAATAAGAATAAGAAAAATAAGAAGAATAATAAGAATAAGAAGAATAAGAAGAATAAGAAGAAATAAAAGAATAATAAGAAAAATAAGGATAAGAAGAATAAGAAGATTAAGAAGTAGAATAAATAACTAGGTCTGGAATATTAATAGTAAAGGGGTTAAAATTTCCACTAGGTGTGAATATTGTTTTGCTAGTACAGAACAAATAAATCACTTATTCTCGGCAGTGAAGATAGTGGTGGAAGTCTAGGGCTATTTAGGGAAAGATATACATATAAGTAATAAGACACATGGTCTCGAGGATAGATTAATGAGATAAAGGGTAAAACATACAAAGAACAAAATATGTAACTGGCTCTAAAATAATATCGCACATATTATAGTCTAGTGTTTATGGAATGCCAGAGAAAAATGTAGCTTTGAGGGTATTAAAATCATTGCTAATCATATAATTGAAGAAATTAAAAAAGAATGCTCGTGGATTTCACCAAGGATCCATTTAAGACTCATATGCATTGAAATGGAAAATGAAAAAAGAAACATATGGGGCCTTCATGCAATTAAGGCAAAAATACATGAGATAAGGATGGTCTGCTGGAACAAGCTCCACAAAGAAGGATTGCTCTAAACACTGACGAGAGCTTTAATAGGGATATAAGAATGGCATGAGGAGGAGGCATGATATGGAATGAACAAGGGAAAGTATTATTAGCATTTACAATGAGGGAAAAAGCATCTTCAGCATTGTATGCTGCAATATTAGCCTTGCTCAAGAGCCTTCAAATATGTAAAGATTATTCACTTATAAATATTCAAGCATAGGTGGACTCCAGTTTACTGGTGAATCTAGCTACAAGTAAAATAGATATGTGATAGTATGACGAGTATATAAGTTTAATTAAAAGCCTTCTAATTGAGCTAAAAGAGGAAATAGAACATACGTTCAGGGAAGCAGATGCTCTCTCAAATAAATTAGTAGAGGAAGGCATGAAGAAGGGTTTACAAAAGTTTGATGGGGAGAATATACAGGATAAATACAAAGGTATAATCACAATAGATAGAATAGAATTCCTTTATATCAGAATTCAAAAACATTAGGAGGCTAGAGGAAAAGAGGGGTTAGGGAAGTAATATATTGCCTTTTGATTTTACAAGTATCAACAGGCATGCTCCAAGGAGGTGGATCAAAAGAAGATAAAATAATTATATAGAAATTTTATAAATTTTAGAACTAAACTAAATGGTTATAAGCATTAAATAATAGATACATAAATTAACAAGAGAAAGCAACAAAGTCTCCTAAAATTTAAAATTCTTTCTTGACCTGTGGAAAGATTGCAGAAAATGTAACCAGCTTAGGCTAGGGGTTTAAACTTTTTTATACTTGTTGTTTTGCTAATTAGTCTCAATAGAAATCTCGAACATTGGCAATAAATGAGGAGCAGGGAAAGTAGCGGGAGGCATGGTAAGGGCTAAAAGCAGATCATCATATATTCTGAAAGCATATATTATTGTTGGTGGCATTGTTTTGTTGTACAAGATATAGTAAAATGGATAATTAGAAGTAGATATGATTCTACCAACACTGTAACTTGGTTAAATTTTATAGTTTAAAGCTAAAAGGTTTTATTAAAGCAGATGGCTTTAATAAAAAAATTTTCTGCTATGTATGAGGATCATTTTTCACATGCACATTATTTTATTACAGCTGTTTATCTATATTTCAACATTTATGGGTTTGATGATTTAGTTTCACAGGATAATTGAACAGTTGTAAGTTAGGACAGAGATCTTTTAGATCAACTCTAAAGAAGATAATATAAAACATAAAATAGAAGGCCTGCTGCACTAATCTCCCTGCACTGCTATGAAAAATTTCTACTATTTAGTAGAAGGATGTGTTGTAATACTGCCTATTATGCTATCTAATTTAAGGCTTGAATGGTACTTTTATGTTTGTTGGAATGCAGGGTATATGTGTCTGCAGTTGACAATGGATATATGAGGTAGCAACATAAGACAAAAAATAGGATAAAGCTAAGGAAATACTAAGCAAAGCTAGCAGCCTCTCTACACCCTTATCCAATTCTAGCTTTGCTTTGCTAGAATTAAGGATCAACCTAGAGCAATAGTAGAAAGGCTGTCAAAAAAGCTTGCAGTAGATGTGAATGTAGGCATGTACATGTAGATTTAATTGGTAGATAAGAAAAGTTCAAAGAGATTTAAAACTATACTTCTTGGAAATTAAATCGAGGATGGCATTTCAAAGCTGGATCTCCTCATCTTTTTCAACTTTAAACATAATCAGGCAGCAATATTTTTAATTGTTTTAATAGTTTTTAATTTGTTAAGGGTCTAAAAGGGGTAAAGGGTAGTATCTTAGCTTGTAATAATGATATTCCTCTGCCAAAAAAGAGGGCTTTTAAATATAATAAACCAAACCTTAAAAAAAGAAGAATAAGAATAAGAATAAGAATAATAAGAATTAAAAGAATAAAAATTATAAGAAGAAAAAAAAGAATAAGAAGAAAAAAAAGAATAAAAAGAAAAAAAAGAATAAAAAGAATAAGTATAATATAAAGAAAAAGAAGAATAATAAGAATAAGAAGAATAATAAGAATAAAAAGAATAAAAAGAATAAAAAGAATAATAAGAATAAGAAGAATAAGAAGGATAAGACAAAATAGAAGAATAACAAGAATAAGAAAAATAAGAAGATTAAGAAGAATAAAAAGAATCAAAAGAAAAAGAAGAATAATAAGAATAAAAAGAATTAGAAGAATTAGAAGAATAAAAAGAATTGGAAGAATAATAAGAATAAGAAGAATAAGAAAACTAAGAAGAATATGGAGAATAAGGAGAAATAGGGAAAAAAGGAGAATAAGAAGAATTTGAAGAATATGAAGAATACCAAGAAAAAGAAGAATAAGGAGAATAAAGAGAAAAAAAGGAGAAAAGTAAGAAAATAGAGAATAAGGAGAATAAGAAGAATATAAAGAAAAAAGAGAATAAGAAGAATAATGAGAATAAAGAGAATAAGAAGTACAAGAAGAAGAAATGATTTTTTTGAAAAATGCTCTCAACAATTAGAGAGAGAAAGTTCAATTCTAGAGAGAGAACCCCTCCATTTTTGAGTGAAAAAGCTTGATTTGAAGCTGAAAATGGATAAAATCAATTCTTCTTTGAAAAAAAATCTCTCTTCATCTTCTAAATAGACCGCACAACTCTTTTCGACGTTTGATGCAAAAAATAGAGAGCCGGCAATTATTTATGAAGCAAGGGAGATGAAGATGTTGGTTGTGTGTTCAACTTCACTCTCATAGAGAAATTATTCCACGGCCGACTAGATTACAAAGCATTATATGACTTCGTGGCCTCATTAAAGCTTCGGCAAATGGTGAAGATTGAAAACTATGATGGAAAACATACACTGTTACAGTTTAAGGAGGAGGATACTTCCTCATAGTTTGGCTTTGAGGTACGTGGAACTTAGCAGGCTACCAAATGAGAGTCTTCAAGTGGGTGCCTAACTTCTCTCCATTCGAGGAGTCCTCGAAATCCCTGGTATGGTATTCGCTACCTCCTAGACTGCCTCTCTATTTCTTCAACAAACAAGCCTTACACTCCATAGCCCTTTGCTTGGGCAAGCCATGGCTACTGGATGAAGCCTCAACCTGTGTTACCAGGCCAAGTGTGGCAAGAATTTGCGTGGAGATTGACCTGAAAATTGCTCCACCACACAGAATATGGGTAGGCAGTAACCTGGAAAAAGAATTCTGGCAAGAGCTTGTTCCAGAATCTATACCTCTATACTGCCTTAACTATTTAAAACTAGGGCATGCTCAAGGTGACTGCATAGTAGGTGGTACTAGGCGAGGAAAAGAGGATAGTACGGATGTTAAGAGAGGGAGGGAAGAATGGGTTAAAAAGAGTCTCGAGGTGGGTGAGAGTAGTAAGGAAGAGAGAGCAGAAGATATTTCAGCAAGAAATAGGATGAGTAGAAGGGCAGAAAGGGGGGTAATGGAGAAGCAAACTAGCAGAAAGATAAGAAGGAAAAGGTGCTAGAAGAAAGGGGGAGAAGGGTTAAAAGAAAAAAGAGTGAGCAATGAAAATCTAGATGTTAGGGAGGTAGAAGGAGGAAATCTTAGTGTAAGAGTTAGAGAGGGGGGAAGTCAAGGATAGAAAGGTAGAAGAGGAGAGTAGAATGGATAGGAGGTTACAAAAACATAAGAGAGAGGAAATTAGAAGGTGGCTAGATAACATAGAAGAGGTGACTGAGGCAGGGCTAGAGTGCTGGAAACATAAGAAGAGGGCAGGACATAGAGGAAGGAGAATTGGGGATATAGGAATAGTAGAGGTATAAAATAATGCAGAGGAGTATGATTGGGAGGAGAATGACCTCCTTCTAGATGAGGATTTTGAAGTAAAGAGCTGGCCGGCTGAAAAAAGGAGTAAGGAAAAGGTTAACTTAAATAACTCACTGACACTTGATGACTTATGGCAGAAAGAGCGGTATATGCCAAAGTCTACATTGCAAAATAGGCAGAATGCCTTTCAAGAAATCAAGAACATGGGAAGAGGATTAGAAAAGATTGATATATTAAAGAAAAGTGATACATCCCCACCTAGCTCAAGCAAGCCGCCAAGAAACATGAACAAATATATAAACATGAAACAACTATAAATGTATAACTTGAGTGCAAGCTAGATTCTCCTAAATGAATAATTACTTGTACTGGAAGATAAGAGGGATTGCAAACTTCCTGATGATAAATAGAATTAAAAGCCTAATTAAGATTTATAAGCTAAAAATCATGATTTTAACGTAACCATTAGTAAATAATAATTTTCTTGAGAAATATAAGAATATGTTAGGCTTGCATAAGGCCTTTTCAAATTCTAATGGCAAAATATCGGTTATGTGGTATAATTTAGTAGATATTGAAATATTGAAAAAAACGAAACAAATAATTAATTTTAAAATTAAAAATCAGACAGAGGCATTATACTCACCGATATATGCAAAAAACACGAAGGAAGGAAGGAAAAGCCTATGGATCGGAATAAAAATATATCCAAAAATAACACCCCATGGATTATAGGAGAAGATTTTAATGTTATTATGAATTCTAAAAAGAAAAAAGGGAGGAGACCACCTGATCTGGTAGCAATTGCTCACTTCAATGAAGCTACTGCTAATGCTAATCTCATGAAGGAAGAATATTTAGGGTTAGATTTTACATGGTGTAATAACTGAAAGAGTAGAGGGGAAATCTGGTCTAGACTAGACCATATTTTATTTAACTCACAATGGTTAGATAAGCTGGGTGGAATAACATTTAAACATTTAAGTAGGACCTGCTAGGATCATAGCCTGATGCTGCTGACAACTCAAAAAAGTGAAGGAAGATATAATGGTTTTAGATTTCAAAATATGTGAGGAATGCATAAAGATTTTGATAAAATTGTAAGGGGAACATGGGAAAAACTTGTGGTAAGTAACCCGATGCAAATACTAGCCCAAAAATTGTGAAATTTAAAATTTGTACTCTTGAAATGGAATAAGGATAGTTTTGGAAATATATTTAAGAAGATACAAGAAGCAGAACAGAAAGTAGCCTCAGAAATAGAATACGAGAAAAGATCGGATGAGATCTTGAGAATGGAACTTAGTAAAGCAAAAGCTGACCTAAGATTAAATATCCATATGGAGGAAGTATTTTGGAAACATAAATCAAGAATTAAATGGCTAAAAGATGGAGACAAAAATACAAAGTTTTTCAATATAATGGAAAAAATAAAAAATCAAAAGCTTAAAAAAAAGGACTAAAGAACACTAAGGGGATATGGATGGATAAGGGAGAGGAAATAACACACGAATTAGAAAAATTCTTTAAAAGTCATTTATGCGATTCAAGTAGACATAGTGGTCACACATTAATAGAAAACATCGAAAGGAAAGTCACGGTAGAAGATAATAAAATGCTAGATGAAACCCCGAGAGAGGAAGAGGTAAGAGAGATAGTATTTGGTGCCAACAAAGATAGTGCACAAGGACTAGATGGCTGGAATAATGGTTTTTTCCAATGCAGCTGGCCTATCATTAAAAAAGACCTAATCAAAGTAATTGCCTGGATTTTTGCGGGAGTAGAAATTTCAAAAGCATGAGCAAATACATATATCGTTATACAAGATATTAGCAAAAATACTCCAAAATAGATTAAGTAGAGTTCTCCCAAATATTGTTTCGGTAGAGCAAGTAGGTTTTGTTAAGAATAGGCTGATGATGGTAAACATCAATCTCGCTTAGGAAATGATAAGAGAAATAGGGACTAAAGTAAGAGGAAACAATGTAATCCTAAAACTTGATCTGTCAAAAGTTTTTGATAGAGTTGAGTGGGATACTTTATGTTACATTATGAGAAGAATGAGTTTATGGGTAAATATTCTTATTAATGGTCAGACATGTGATGAATTTAAACCATCGAAAGGTCACAAGCAAGGGGATCCACTCTCCCCATCATTATTTAATCTATATTTAGTGTTATTTATTGTTAATTTTAAGGAAAAAAATAAGAATGGATAATATTTTAGCTTTTAAGCAAACTAGACATACACCGATGGTGAGTTGCTTGGCATATGCGGATGATGTAATTTTTTTTACAAATGCCAGTAATAGATCCTTGAGAAACCTGATGAGACTCACGCAAAAACTATAAGAAGAAACAAGGCAAATGTTGAATAAAAACAAATACCAATTTATCATAGCGAAAAAAGCATCATAAAACACTGCTCAGAGTGTTAAAAGAGTTACGGGGTTTGCACAAGAAAAATGAGCTATAATTTTTTTAGGATGTCTGATTTATGAAGGAAGGGTAAAAGAAGAATATTTAAACTTTCTGGTGGAAAAAATAAAACAAAATATTGTGGGATGGAAAGAGGACATGGTAAGCATGGCGGGAGGAATTACATTGATCATGCACGTATTAGAAAGCTCATTAACTCACATTTTAATGGCAATTAGGCCTTCAAAAATTATTATAAACAAGTTAGAAAGAGAAATGTTCAATTTCTTATGGGGTAAAAAAGAAGGGAAAAATAAGCTACACTAGAAAAAATAGAAAAAATTATGTTATCCAAAAGATTAAACAGGTTAAAGCTTCACCAGTCTAAATGATAATGCTAATGCTTGGGCTTGCAAAAATTGGTGGAGACTGAAGGAAAAGAATAGCCTATGGGCAGCATATATAAAGGCTAGATATGGATTAGGTAATAAGGTACTCAAAATTCCAAAAAAGGCATCAAATATTTGGAAAGTTATGCGCAAGTAGCAAAGCATAGTGGAAAAACACTCAATATTAACTAATAATGGGTGGAAATGGTCCTTGACCCCACATGAAAAATTCAAATTAAGTAGTGCGATGCAGCTGGTTAGAAATAGGAAAACACGAGTAGGGATGTTTGAAAAGATATGGGTAAAGGAAAGTCCGCAAAAAATAAATGTCTTCATGTGGAAACTTCTTTCTGACGCCATTCTGGAGGAATAAATATCCAGAAAAAAGGTATAAGACTGGCATCGCATTGTGAATGTTGCCAACAAGATATAGAAACCATGGATCACCTATTTTCAACAGGGAAAATAGCTTAAAAGATATGGAATAATTTAGAATGAGAGGTAGAATTAGAAGAGTACACATGTAGCCTTTAAGAGAGACTACAATACTGGGATAATAAGCATACAAAGAATAATGTTCTTAAATGGTTAAGAGAATATGTACCACATGTAGCAGTTTGGTGCTTGTGGAAGGCTAGAAATGTTAGCAGATTCGATGATAGATTAATAAATGTTAATTCTAACATAGAAGAAATTAGGAGGGAAACCTCTTTTATCTCGACTTGCAGCCCGATTAGGCTTAGGAAAATAGGATTAGATGAAGACAAGATAAAGGTATGGGGCCTATAACTAAGGGGGAAAAAGTGCCAATAATAAAAATAACTAGCTGGGAAAAGCCCTCGTGGGGTACATTGGAGTTTAACATGGATGGAAGTTTCAAAAGAGACAAGGAAATGGCAGGGGGTGGAGGAGCGATAAGAAATGACGTAAGTAACGTAATCAAGGCCTTCAAAACAAAAGATGTAGCTTTTTCAGCATTGCATTCAGAAATTATCACCCTACATAAGGGATTACAAATTCGTCAAGAAAATAGTTTTTCAAAACTACAAGTGCAAGTAGACTCGAGTATATTGGTAGACCTGGTGACAAACAAAATGCAATTATGGAAGTTTGAAACGGAAATTGAAAAAATAAGAAAATTGCTAATAGAACTGAAAGGAGAGATAAAACATATATTTAGAGAGGCTAACGTGGTAGCAGATAAATTAGCTGAGGAAGGTGTTAGTAAAGGCCCACATGAATTCAAAGAAAAGAACATTCCTGAGAGGTATAGAAAAATAATTAATTTAGATAAAATAGGTTAACCATATATTAGAATAAACAAAAGATAAAATAATGGAAAAGGTTTAATTAGAATAACGTTTGAGCTAGGTGGTGGCATTAATTTTATTTGTTTGACTAGTTTCTTTTCAGGTATTATTCATTTTCTAGATGATGAGGAAGGTACATATGCATGTAACCTCGGCCCTGAAGGGGGCCCATGATGTATTGGTAGTATTAATGGGAATGGATTTTAATTTTGGACACTTTGATTATTTTAAAATTTTACTCACTGGTCCTGAGGGGAGACTAACAGGATGAGAAGTCGAAAAAAGTATAAGCTAAAGTATAGTTCATTATAATTGTTATTTGTTAGATTTAGATATATTTGTGCTACCATATTATGTGATTTTGTCTAGTTGTAGATTAACAAGGAACACAGTGCACATGAATCACCCTAGTTCTGAGGGATAAATTTGTTGTTTTTGTGTAGACTTGCAGATAGTAGAATATAAACAAGTATACTCTTTTAGCTTGTAGAATTTCAGACTAGAAAAACATGAAGCACCCTGGTCCGGAGGGGTGAATAAAGAGTGATTCCATATCATTCTAGATATCTGTTTTGTGTTTTAATTAAGCAAATGTTAACAAGAATAATGAGTTATGCAGAACACTGTTAGCTTGCATTGTTGGCCGAGATAAAGCTGTGCGATTAACCAAGAAAGCCAACATATCAACTAAGTAGAAAGGTCTGGCAAAGAAAGAGTGTGGAATTGTGAAGTGATGCAAAGATGGGCCAGATACTAGAACTATCTGAAGACAAAATGGTCGATGCGAAAAATCCATTTGGAACTCTATGTTATTTTCGGTCTGGAATTTGTTTAAAATCAAAATGTGACTATGTCTATGATAGAGTCTGTAAGGGAATTATAAGGGGTATGGGATAGATAGACTCAGTTTACTTAGGAGGGATAGATAGTATAGGTTGCTTGTGGTATCGTATTTCAGGTCTTGTTACTGGAGCATGATAAATGGAGGAAAAAGGGCAGCTTACGAAGGTATGGGAAAGATGTAAAACTCGGATTCGGGTCGGGCTGGAAATAATAGTCATGGGCTGGGGCCAGAAAGAGTGGGCCATAGATATTACAAACTGGATATAGGGCCGGACAAAAAGAAGCACTAGCAAATACTCAATGCTAGATAATGCAGTATAAAGAATCAGCTTACATAGAGTCAAAGAATACCATAAGTTTGGATAAACATAACAAAAAATAAATGATGCAATTGAAAGTTAAAGAAGACCAAAACTCAAGAGTTTATTGTTATTTGATTTTATTTTTAGGTTACGGTGTAGAAAGGGTGTAAGAGGGTTAAGGGTAGATGTAGGTTGTAAAAATGGTATCCCTCCACCAAAAGTGAGGGTTATTAATAATAAAACAAATCTTTAAAAAAAAGGAGAATAAGAAGAATAAGAAAAAAAATAAGAAGAATAAGAATTATAAAAAGAAAAAGAAGAATAAGAAGAATAAGACGAATAAAAAGAATAAGAAGAATAAAAAGAATAAGAAAAATATGGAGAATAAGTGAAATAAGAGTAATAAGAAGAATAAGAAGAATAAGGAGAATATGAAGAATAAGGAGAAAAGGAAGAATAAGGAGAATACGAAAAATAATAAGAATAAATATAATAAGAGTAATAAGGAGAAGAAGAATAAGAAGAAGAATAATAAGATTAAGGAGCATAAGGAGAATAATAAGAATAAAAATAATAAAAAGAATAATAAGAATAAAAAGAATAAAAAGAATGAGAAAATATGAAGAATAAGAATAATAAGAATAATTAGAAGAATCAAAAGAATTAGAAGAATAGGAAGAAGAAGAAAAATAATAAGAATAATAAAATGAATAAGATGAATAAGAAGAAAAAGAAGAAGAAGAAGAAGAATAATAATAATAATATAATAATAATAATAATAATAATAAGAATAAGAAGAATGAGAAAAATTAAAAGAATAAGAAGAATAAGAAAAATAAGAAAAATAAGAAGAATAAGAAGAATAATAAGAATAAAAAGAAAAAAAAAATTAGAAGAAAAATAAGAAAAATAAGAAAAATAAGAAAAATAAGAAAAATAAGAAAAAGAAGATTAAGAAGTATATAAAAAATAAGATTAATAAGAAGAACAAGAAGAATACGAAGAATAAGAAGAATAAGAAAAGTAATAAGAATAACAAGAATAAGAAGAAAAAAAAATAAGAAGAATAAGAACAATAAAAGTATAAGAAGAATAAAAAGAATAAAAATAATAAGAAGAGTAAGGAGACTAAGGAGAATAAGAAGAATAAGAAGAATAAGAAGAATAAGAAGAATCAAAAAAAAGATGAATAAGAAGAATAAAAACAATAAGATGAATAAGAAGAATAAGAGGAATTAAAGAATAAAAAAGAATAAGAAGATTAAGAAGATTAAGAAGAAAAAGATAAATAAGAAGAATTAGAAGTATATGAAGAATAAGAAAAAAAGAAGAACAAGAAAATAAGGAGAATAAGAATATTAAGATGGATAAGAAGAAAATAAAGGATAAGAAATATAAGAAAAATTAGAAGAATAAGAAGAATAAGAATACTAAAGGAAGAAGTAGAATAAGAGGTATTAAAAGAATAAAGAAAATAAGAATAATAAAAAGAAGAAGAATAATAAGAGGGATTAGAAGAATAAGGAGAATAAGAATAATAAAGAATAATAAAAATATTAAGAATAATAAAAAGAATAGGAATAATAAAAAGAATACGAAGAATATAAAAAATAAAAAGAATAAAAAAGAATAAGAAGAATAAGAAGAATAATAAGAATAATAAGAAGAATAAGAAGAATAAGAAAAATAACAAGAAAAAGAAAAATAAGAAGAATATGAAGAATAATAAGAATATGAATAATTAATAGAATAAGAATAATAAGAATAATAATAATAATAATAATTAGAATAATAAGAAGAATAAGGAGAATAAAAGTAAAAAAAAAAGAATACAAAGAATAAGAAGAATAAAACTAATAAGAAGAATACAAAGAATAAGAAGAATACTAAGAATAAGAAGAATATGAAGAATAAGAAAAATAAGAAGAATAATAAGTATAAAAAAATAAGATGATAAAGAAGAACAAGAAGAAAAAGAAGATTAAGAATAAGAATAAGAATAAGAATAATAATAAGAATAAAAAAGAATATAAACAATAATAAGAATAATAAGTTGAATAAAAAGAATAAAAAGATAAAGATGGATATGAAAAAAAATAAGAATAAGAAGAATAAGAATTATAATAATAATAATAAGTATTTGAAAAATAATAAAATAAAATAAAATAATAATAATAAGATGAATAAGAATAATTAGAAGAAAGACAAGAATAAGAAGAATAAGAAGAATTAGAGGAATAAGAAAAATATGAAGAATTAGAGCAATAAGAATAATAAAAAGAATACTAAGAAAAAAAATAATAAGGAGAATAAGAATCATAAGAAGAATACTAAAAATAAGAAGAAAATAGAGAATAAGAAGAATTAGAAGAATTAGAAGAATAAGAAGAATAAGAATAATAAGCAGAAAAAATAGAATAAAGACAATAAGAGGAATAAAAAAAAATAAAAAGAATCAGCATAATAAGAAGAATAATAAAAATTAGGAGACTAAAATGTATTAGAATAATAAGAAGAATAATAAGAATAAAAAGAATAAGAAAAATAAGAAAAATAAGAAGAATAAGAAGAAGAAAAAGAATAAGAGAATAAGAAGAATAAGAAGAATAAAAAGAATAAAAAAAATTGAAGAATCAGAAGAATAAGAAGAATAACAAGAATAAAGAGATTAAGAAGAATAGTGAGAATAAGGAGAATTAGAAGAAAAAGAATAATAAGGAGAATTAGAAGAATAAGGTGAATAAGAAGAATTAGAAGAATAAAGAGAATAAGAAGAATAAGAATAGTAAGAAAAATAAGGAGAATAATGAGAATAAGAAGAATAAGAAGAATATGAAGAATAAGAAGAATAAGAAGAAGAATAATAATAATAATAATAATAATAATGAGATGAATATGAAGAATAAGAAGAATAAGAAGAATATGAATAATTAGAAGAATCAGTAGAATATGAAGAATAAGAATAATAAGAATAATAAGAATAATAATAAGAATAAGAATAATAAGAATAATAAAAAGAATAATAAGAATAAGGCTGAAATTTAAGAAGCCCACAGATGAGTACCCAAATCTAGGGTAAAGTCCAAATAAAAGCCTAAAGCTCCAAGGCATATTTAGGAATTAAATATGGCCTATGTCTAATATATTATCAAGTTTAGTGTTAAATTGAATTATTCTAGGATTAAGGTGTTAGATGGGTGTAAAAGGGCTAAGGGTTGAAGTAGTTTGTAAAAATGGTATTCCTCCGCCAAAAGAGAGGGTGATAATAATAATAAAAACAATTTTTTTTAAAAAAAGAAAAAGAATAATAAGAATAATAAGAATACGAAGAATAAGAATAATAAAAATAATAAGAAGAAAAAGAAGAATAAGAATAATAAAAATAATAAGAAGAATAAGAAGATTAAGAAGATTAAGAAGAATTAGAAAAATTAGAAGAATAAGAATAATAAAAAAATAAGAAAAATAAAAAAAAATATGAAGAATAAAAAGAATAATAAGAAAATGAAGAAAAAGAAGAAAAAGAAGAAAAAGAAGAAAAAAAAAGAAAAAGAATAAAAAGAATAAAAAGAAGAAAAAGAAGAAAAAGAAGAAAAAGAAGAAAAAGAAGAAAAAGAAGAAAAAGAAGAAAAAGAAGAATAAGAAGAATAAGAAGAATAAGAAGAATAAGAAGAATAAGAAGAAAAAGAAGAAAAAGAAGAATAAGAAGAATAAGAAAAAAAGAAGAATAAGAAAAAAAGAAGAATAAGAAGAATAAGAAGAATAAGAAGAATAAGAAGAATAAGAAGAAATAGAAGAAATAGAAGAAAAAGAAGAATAAAAATTATAAGGAGAATAAGAAAAATAAGGATTATAATAAGAATAAGAAGTATTTGAAAAACCATAAGAAAAATAAAATAAAAAATAATGAGACGAATAAGAATAATTAGAAGAAAGAGAAGAATAAAAAGAATAAGAAGAACAAGAAGAAAAAGAAGAATAAGGGGAATAAATTATTAAGGAGAATAAGAGAAAAAATCTAATAAGAAGAATAAGAATCATAAGAAGAATACTAAAAATAAGAAGTATAAGAAGATTAAAAAAAATAAGAAGAATAAATAGAAAAAAGAGAATAAAGAGAATAATTAAAATAATAAGAATATAAAGAATAATGAGAATAAGTAGAATAAGAGGAATAAAAACAATAAGAAGAATACGTTGAATTAAAAAAAATAAGAAGAATAAGAATAAAAAAAATGAGATGAATAACAAGAATAAATATAATCAGAAGAATAAAGAAGAATTAAAGGAATAATAAAAATAAAAAGAATAAGAGGAATAAGAATAATAAGAAGAATAAGATGAATAAGGAAAAAAGGAGAATAAGAAGAATAAGACGAATAAGAAGATAAAGAAGGATAAGAAGAATAAGAATAATTAGCAGAAAATAAAGAATAAGAACAATAAGAAAAGTAAGAAGTATAAGAATAATGAGAAGAATAAGAAGAATATAAAGAATAAGGAGAATATGGATAAAAAGAAGAATAAGAAGATTAAGATGAATAAGAAGAAAAAGAATGATAAGAAGAATAAGAATAATTATAAGAAAATGAAGAATAAGAAGAATAAGAAGACTAAGAAGTATATAAAAAATAAGATTAATAAGAAGAATAAGAAGAATAAGAAGAATTAGAAGGATAAGAAGAATAATAAGAATAAGAAGAATAATAAGAATAAGAAGAATAAGAAGAATAAAAAGAATAATAAGATTAAGAAGAATAAAAAGAATAAGAAGACTAAGAAGAATAAAAAGAATAAAAAAATAAGAAGAATAAGAAGAATAAGGAGAATAAGAAAAATAAAAATTATATAAAGAATAAGAAGCATATAAAAAATAATAAGAAAAATAAGAATATGAAGAATAAGTAAAAAAAAGATTAAGAAGAATAAGAATAATTAGAAGAATGAAAAGAATAAGAAGAAAAAGAAAATAATGAAGAATAAGAGGAATAAGAACAAAAAAAATAAGAATAATAAAAAAAATAATAAAAATAAGAATAAAAAAAAGAATAAAAAGAATAAGAATAATAAGAAGTTTAAGAATAATAAGGAGATTACGAACAATATGGAATATAGAGAAATTAAGAATAATACGGAGAATAAGCAGAGTTAAAACAATAAGAAGAATAAGATTCAATACAAGAAAAATCCCATATATCTAGGGACAATTCCCTATCTAAATGGGCATTTTGTGTTGCTAAACGAGATATAGCGATGAATTACCGATGAATCGGTTACCTATCTAATGTGCTCCTTTCTAAAATTTTGCGAGTGGAAATGTCCCTAGCTAAAAATTTAGCGACGGAAAAATTCCTTGATTAAAAGACAAATTCCCTATTTAAATCAGAAAGCTAAATGAGATTTTCCCTCACTAAATGAAAATAATGACGGAAGATTCCCAAACTAAAGTACTGATCACTAAATTTTAGTGATGGAAATACTCCCTAACTAAATAAATTTAGCGACGAAAATATTCGTCGGTAAATTAAAGATTTCTCTAGCTATATTAGCAAGGGAACATTCCCCTATCTAAATTAGCAAGGGATTTTTCCCTATCGAATTTAGCTAGGGATTTTCCCCTAGCTAATTTAGAAAGGGAACCCTTGCTATATTAGCTAGGGAACATTCCCCTATCTAAATTAGCAAGGGTTTTTTTCCTATCTAATTTAGCTAGGGATTTTCCCCTACCTAATTTAGCAAGGGAAACCTTGCTAAATTAGCTAGGGAATTTTCCCTAGCTATTTTAATTTCAAAACTATTTTCAGAATTTAATTTATTTTAAAATTTTTAATTAAAATAATTTATTATTTTTATATCAAATGAATAAAAATTAAACTATAAATGATAATTTATAATAAACAAAAAAAATCATTTAATAACTCATTATAATTCAATATTTTACATAATTGAAACAAAAAAATAATAAATTTTTATTACATTTTATTCATCAATGTATCTACCAATAGTGCATAAAGTATAATTTATCCATTCATTGACTTTGCTTTCTCTCCCCCTACTCATTTGATAACCATTTTTCTACCACGACAAAGCTGCCCGAGTCACGACTCATAATGTCTAGTGAAAAATCTAATCACTTATACAAGCTTTGTATGAGTAACAATTTGGTATCATATCAGTAAGAAATTTAAACCACTCGGTCAAATTAAAATAAAAAAAAAGTTATGCTTTGATAACTATATAATTCTGTAATATATATGTAAATATATATTAGCATTTCACTCGTACATATCTTACTGTAGTATATGCACATAAAAACTACAATATTATGTGTACATATATTCTGAGTACAAATATACTCAGCATGTATGTACATAAAACAATGCAGTATTATATGTACTTATAAACTGATTTTATATGTATGTATATACAACATTTGTTGCTGTTGTTGCAGCTCCCACTGCCCATATCGCTCCTGCCTCTACTGCCACTGCCGCTGCTTCTGCCAATGCCACTGTTGCTGCCATCACTACCTCTGCTACTGCCGCTGTTGCCGTTGCCATTGTAGCCGCTGAGCTACTACCACTGTTGGCCACTACAACAGCTGCCATTGCTAGTTGCTGCCTCCTCTACCACTGATGCTGTTGCTCCTGGTGTTGCCACTGCTTTCGGTGCTACCGCCAATGCCACTACCTCCACTCCATTCGCTCCCACTACTGCTGCCATTGCCACTACCACCATTGCATCCGCTCCCACTGCTTCCGCCACTACCGCTGCCACCACTATTGCTTCTGCCACTACTGCCACCACCGCCGCCACTACTACCATTACTATTGCTGTCACCACCGTTTCCATTACTATTGCCGCAGCCACCCCTACTACTACTGATAATAGGCTTTTACATACCTATAATATGCTAAAACTTTACCCAAAAAAATTCAAAGACACAAACATATTCACACATATATAATAATAGTTATTATAGACATGAACAAACACAAATTAAAGTTGATTGTCATACAGCTTCAATAAAAATTTAATTAAATAATTTAATATTTTTATATTAAATTGAATAAAAACTAAAACTATAAATGAAAATTTTAAATTAAACAAAAAAATTCATTTAAAAACATATTCTAATACAATATTTTAAATAACAAAACAAAAAAAAACAAAATTATATTACTTCTTATTAATCAATGTATCTACCGACAGTGCATAAAGTATAATCTATCCATGCATTGACATTACTTTCTCTCCCTCTCCTCCTTCGATCACCAACTTTCTGCTACGAAAAAATTGTCCGTGTAACAGTGCATCATGTCTATTAAAAAATCCCTTTACTTATATAAGTTTCATATGGAAAACAATGCGGTACCATATCTGTAATAAATTTAAACCACTCAATCAAATCAAAATAAATAAAAAAACCTATGTTTTGATAAATATATATTACCGTAGTAAATATGTATATATATATACTAGTATTTCACTCGTACATATATTACTGTAGTATATGTACATATAAACTATAGTATTATGCATACATATATACTGAGTATATATATACTCAGTATATATGTACATAAAATACTACAATATTATATGTACTTATATACTTACTATTTACATACGTATATACCACATTTGTTGTCATTATTGGTGTTCCCACTGTTGCTGTCACTACCACTGCCGCCACTGCTGGTGTTGTCACTGATACCGCTGCTACCCCCACTACCGCTGCCGCCGCTGCTACAGCCATTGCTTCCACTACAGCCGGTGCTACCACTGATGCTGCTGATGCCTCCGCTGCCTCCGCTATCGTCACTACCGCCACTACCGATGCTGCTGCCACTGCCACCTCTACTATTGCTGTCAGTGCTAACTGTGCTGCTAGTGCTACCACCGTTGTCTATTGCATCAGCCACCACCGCTGTCGGTGCTGCCATCACTGCCGTTGCTGCTGGTGTTGCCACCACTGCCATTGCTGTCGGTGCCGCCGCCACTACTGCTGTCAAAATAAAATCCAACATTATTCATGTTTTTATATAAAATTATATGCAAAATAAAATGCACCTTTCTTTATATATCACATTTTAGGAAATCTTGTGATATAAGCTCTTTCAGAACAACACTGGAATTTTAAAAATAAAAAATAATTTAATGATAAGAATAAAACTTAATTTTTTGAGTGGACTCATTTAAACAAGACAACTAAAAAATTAGGAGATAAAATTATTAATATTCAACCTTTTTCATATTGGTTATTTTTTGACCATCAATTTATCTTTAAGTATTAGGTCTCATCTGACTAGGCAATAAATCTCAAAAATAACATCATTAAACCACACATAAAAAATTCAAGTTTAACAAAAACTATAATAATTTAAAATAAAAGTTAATACATGATATTTTATTCTTGGCCTAGAATAATAATTTTCATCATATGTTGTATACAAAAGCACGCAAAGACAAAATTATTAAATATGCAACAAAACATAAACTTAACCTCACTAAATCTCATAAAAATTTCAAAATAAAATATATTTGTACAAAAAGAATACAAAAATAATTAATCATTATGAAAATATATATTACATGAATATAATGAAGATCATATCTTGACACAATAACAAATATTTTTGTCCAAGGACAATAAATATCATGTTTGAGACTCATCAGACATAATCTCTCTAATTTTTAGAGATAAGACTATCAAAATATTAACATCACTTAAATCTCATGTTGAAGTGAAAGCCACGTGCATTAAGTAGGGTCTCATCACTATGCATATGACAACACAACAATAAGTATGTACATTCAATTTGAATTATACACATATGTGTTGAAAAAGAATAGGATTAGCCAAGCGATGTCTAGTCTATTCACAATTCCTAATTTCTAGATAAAGCTCAGCATGACATTATTGCATTGTAATTCAATAAAAGTTAGTTTCTATTTCTAAATTAGATATAATAGAAATACTAATTTTTTCAACATTTCCAAAGAAACTCAAAAATAAAAAGAAAAAGGGACAAGCAATGAGCAAGACATTACTCACCTGTGAAACAACAACATGTCGAACACCACTCTCAATGTCACCATCACCAAATCCATGATCATGCTTAAGCCCCATGCCATTATCTGCCTTGTATCCTTGATATGCACCCAGCTCATGTGAATATTTAGGTCTATGATGAGCAGCATGGGCATGAACCCCAACAATGTTCATCCCATTCCCACTTCCATCTTTTTCACCAAACAACTTCCCCTTTGATCCTCTCATGTTCTTTACCTCTAAAAATTACGCAGTATTTGATAACAGAGAATCTGACATTTCAACACATCCTACTTACACATTCACCTCATGTCTACAATGTTTTCTCTCATAATATTGAGTCCGAACAGAATCCACTAGAAGAGTCAACAAAGATGCAACCATGGTAAAAAAAACTAGAAAAAGGAAACTTAGTCCATGGATACTTTGGCAAACATGGATTAGATAATGACTATGACCCACCAGAGAGCATGTGAACAAAGCCAATAGAAAGAATCATTCCGGCAGAAAAAGCTTTTTCTGTAACAAAAGGATTCCCATCTATTTGAAGAAATTGGCGCTTTTTCCTAGCAAATGAGGCTCCCACTTAACTCATACATCTGCATATATATATATACACACACACACAATATAATATCACTGTTACAAGTCATCCATACAATATAAGTATGATGATAAAGACCATATCTAGCACATGAGGTTCCTACTTGACACAGGATCCAAGAGAGTTTGATATCTTGAACTCAAGGCCTATTATTTTTGGAGAAAAATATTTACCATCACACCAAGTCACAACTTGTAATATAAGGACAAATGGTATCTACTTGTATTTTAACAATAATATAAAAGAAACCCAAGCCTATAAATAAAAAATAAAAGACAATGAGCAGCTCATACAGGTTAGGTGATTCCATAGAATGAAAATAAATTGAATTTGCTATAGACTTCCATGCAGATCTGGGCACGATAATGGTTTTTTCAAACTTGAGCTTCAATACTGCCTTCTTACACTCTTCAAACTTCTGGGCAGCATCTCAATCCGTTGGGAAATTTTTTTTAACCTGATTCATGTTAATCATAGAAGTTATTATGAAAGAGACCCATGGGTATTCATGATCATCAAATATGTTGACTCAAATAGCTTCAAACATGATATTGATTCTAGATGAATGAAGTTGGTGAACCAAGCTTATTGATATGATTGGAACCTATTGAAAGTCCTACAATTCTTCTTTGTGATTCCCCATGGCAAGATATGCAGCACCTCATCTGTAATAACCCTATAATTTCAGACAAAATTTTGAAGGAAGAATAAGAAAAGTATGCGCAGAAGACTCATGATGCATTATGTGCCTTGGAATAGTAAGGATCACAATCGATAGCCTTGGAAGCATCCTCTACAACACACCCATATTCTTCTAGTTTGGTAGGGGAAAAGCATGATTGGCCAAATACACAGCATTCTGATCATGTAAATTGATAGCTTGTGTGTATAGTTCTATAGCACGAGCAAGCCTATTGGCTGAAAAAAAAGATGACAAACATACTTATCAATGCCAATATTGATCAAAATGACAAATCTTGCTAAGATTAAAATTGATATAAGACTATATGATAAGCCATCATAAAATAAGTGTAAGCAAAAGCAACCTTATATATAGATTATATTAGATCTTACTTCTAATGAAATGACAATCAATTTTAATATGCTTATGTTCTCGTTATATATCAAATTTGAATGCTTAGTTATTTGATTATCACAGTTAAACATAGAAACTTTTTCTATTTGATGCAATATATGAATATCAACTCTCATATAACAATGACTATGACTAAGCATTCCGCCTCTATATTCTCAATTTAAAATCGATATCTATCTCAATTTCTTGAGTAAAATTTTCAAGTCACCAACATGACTCAGATGGGAACGTGTCTCATGAATCTTGGCAGGGCATGAGATTTTTTTTATTAAAATCTCTGATAAATATATGGAATGCAATTATTAAATTATCTTACATCTTCTAATTGATAAAATAACAATAAAATTCATTTTTTTTCTTTACTAGTAATAGTAAAAACCAAATTTTTACTTTCAAAAGATGAACAAAAGAGCTCAATTGAACTCGAACTCAAAATTTTAACAACTCGACTTGAGCTCAATTGAACTCAAACTCTACTCAAGCTCAATTGAACTAGAACTCGACTCAAGCATGATTGTACTCGAACTCGACTCATGTCATTAGCAGCCCTAATTATTAGTATGAACTACTACTATAAAATAATAAATTATTATACATACTATGTTATACATGGCTGATAATGTTAATAACACAAAAGAAACAAACATATTGATAATGATGATATCATCCTATTAAAACAATATTCATTAACTAAAAAAATCACAACCATGATTCATAATATTGATATTTTAAATTAATAAAAAAAAACACCATGTCATCACCAAATTAACATCATAGATAGAAAAAAAATGCCAAATAATTATGATCATAGTTGTTAGAAACTTGTGATACAAGAAATGATATAATAATACAACATATATTTTTTTTTATGAAAATTAAAAGGTTTCACAATTTATATCTTATTTTAAAACATATCTTACAATACAAATATCAAACATGATATGACATGTGATACTATGATAGAACAATACATTCTCATCTATTTTTTATAATTTTAAAAAAACCAAATTAATTTTTCCTGTTAAAGAATGTATTATATTAATTATTCAAATATACAAAAGAATTAAAAAATAATCATATAAAAATAGGCAAAATAATCGTATACCAAAGGTAACATTTTCATTTTCATATACTATAATTCATACTTTTAATATACATTTATACAAATATATTTTTTTACATATTTTTTACAATGTGAAAAAACTTATGTTACATGATATGATATAATACATTAAACAGAAAAATAGAAAAATAATATATGATATATTTTATGAGCTAACAACTATGATTATAATGCATGGAAAGAAAATATGGACAAGAAAAGCAACATATATATATCACACACACACACACACACACACACACACACACACACACACACACAACTTGCATAGTATTTGAGAGGAGAACGTAGGGGCTAGTGAATAAAACTAGAAAAAAGAAAAAGCAAAGCATCAACATGAGCAAGCTAGGATTGAGTTTATGAAGATAAGGAAAGTTGGCTAAGGAAGACTAGAGTGAAGCTACGAAATAACAACATAAAAGAAATAGCTTAGTTAGCATTCTGTAAACATTATTTCTCTAATGACAAAAAAATGCATAAACAAAAGAGAAACACATAAGCTGCTCTAATTCGATTAGGATTATGGTTGAGTTTCATAGTAACTAATGCACAAGTAATAAACGTGCCCAAGCACATTGAATACTTGTAAATCTAACACAACGACACTACACTTATTTATGATCACAAATAAATGTGCTGTAGCTTGAATACTTACCTTTGAATTGATCGTTAGCTGAGTTTTTGATTATCTCAGCTTTTTCAAATTTAGCAACTTTTGTTTCCTTCATCACTAAAGAAGAAAGGAAGATCTTAGCTATGGAAGAGCTGGTTCGATGTTTGCAAAAACAGAATCTAAAAATGCTTTCTCTGCCTTCTATTTTCCTTGAACAACAGAAGAATGAAAAGCTAATTGTCATCGCACAATTTGCCTCACATTCGGAGTATGTCAAACTTTCAATGTGAAACAATCCAGATGTAGCAACTCCCAAAGATCCTATGAAATCCAAAACTCTAAAATGGCTTACCAATCAGATACATTCAATATCACATACCTTTCAAAAATGGAGACACACTAACCTAAAAAAACATGGAAAGGAAACTTCTGACTAAATTTATAAGTCAACAATTCTATGTACGATTTTGAAATGCATTTGAGGGAGAATAGGCAAAAAACCTGCCTTTCCTAGCAGCGATTGGAATGAGACCTTTCCGAGATAGCAAGCGTGGCACATGTTTCGTAGGAGTAGATTGGGAACCAGAGATTGGCAATGCCTTCGAGAGGAAAGCACTCTAACATGTCGACACTTTCTGCCAATTTCGATATTGTCAATTTGTTTAAAGTTGCAAAATATGTCATACATATAATTTTGATATTTTCTGTGTTTAAAGAAATGATCAAGATCAATATACGTCTTTCTTTTAGTAACATGGGTTCCATTTACACTCTTCAGGTTTAGATGATTTTTTATTGTGCATTAATCTAGGTAAATAATATTAATATTGATTGGCTACTAATAACACCTCCACTAGTTAGTAGTAGAGAAGGTAATGGTGTGTTGAGGATTTCATTTCATATTGTAGATTCACGAGTTTGATTTTTATTCTTGGATAAAAATCATATTTTATCTATACTTACCTAAGAATGAATTTAAAAGTGAATTCTTACCTCTATTATAATTTAGCCAAGCAAAACTCAAATACTTCATTGATCACACACACACACACACACACACACACATATATATATATATATAACAGACCTTAAGTAGCTAGTACACATGAAGGTGATTTGGGGTAGAAATATTTAAATCATTAAAAAAATAAATTTTGAGTGCACAAATTAGTTTTTTTTTCTGATAGCAGCTAAACAAAGAAGCATTTTTTTATTTTTAGTGAACATTAATAACTCAAATGGACTATAACATATCAGAGATGAAAATAATAAGATCACCTTACATGAGCATTCCCTTGGTTTTTAAAAAGGAAAAGGCCTTGCTTAGGTTGCTGTCCATGTTGTTTGATAAGGCCATCTTGAAAGGTATTACGCCCCATTGCTGATTAAGTTCCTATGGCCTAATGTTGAACTTATGAAAGAAAACACTACACTATCAGGTTGGCTCTGCGACAATAGGGAGGCCATGTGCTCTGTTCTTGAGAAAACAAAAAATTGCATCCACTTTCAAATTATTAGCCATCTTGACAATAAACATGCGGATGAATTCTGAAATAGTATCAAAACTAGAGGAGTCCAGAGCCAAAAAAATCCATTAGTTTATGTTGTTTCTCTTCCCTCCACAACCTCTCTATTCTCAAACTAACACTTCTAAGAACAAAAAGGGCCTTCTCTGGATTTTGGCCCATGGCAGATTCTCCAGAGAGCATCAAAGCATCTGCCCTCTGCCTAACTACCTCAGAAACATCAGCTACCTCTACTCTAGTAGGAGTAAAATATTCAATCATTGACTCTAGTAGTTGGGAAGCAACAATGACAGTCTTGTTTAACTGGCAGCAGAGATTAACAATCTTTTGATGAGCTGCTGGATCCAATTCAAGTGGTATCTCGACGCCCAAATCTTCTCTTGCAGCCATAACACCATATGATGCTCGAATTATCTCTTCCAAGTTTGCAAGTGACCAGCTACTCTATATCTTAGCAAGGACAACGATGTCATTATGTTCAGAATGTGCAACAATGTAGCTCTTGAGATTATAAATGACTTCTGCGGACTTCACAAAAGATATTGCAATGAAATCAACACCCTCTACAATCCTAAAATCAATATCCAACCAATCCTTGGATGAAATTGTGAAAAGCATGGAACTCCATCCACATACTAAACTGTCATTCTTTCACCATGTCAAATTAGCTTTAGGCAACAAAATTCTAGCATCCGTACACCTGCACTTTACATCATGACCCATTTTCTCAACCACCTCAAACCTCACCATTCCACCATCAACCAAAAGTTGATCGCCAACACTAACATATGAATACAACCATGAAAACAACTATTTAGTAATATCTAAATCAAATGAACTATTACTAGTCCTGACGAAACAAAAATAATGGTATTCGAAGAGTTACCCTCAGAATAACCATCATAATTAACAATAATAGTGCGATTTAGCATAGCTGAAACAAATGATCTAACACTAAAAGTCTAGATTTCACCATCCTACATAAAGATGCTAATTTCATATCAAGCAAAGCTAAAAACCATAGGAACAAAATATCGGGTAACAATTTACCTCCGCTTTGAAATATGTGACTTAGCGTCGTGTTTGTTGAAGTTTGCACAAGTGGAAGGTGGCGATAAGAGTTGGATGAAAATGGACATAAGTGCCTGGACGAGGATGATGACCAGTAGTAGTAGTGGGTCTTCATGGAGAAGAATGTAGCATCGAATAAGAATCGAAAACTGTAAAACTTGAGGTTGCTTTTGCTACTTCATTTTCTTTCTCCAATATATTTTCTCAATAGGTGTTTGATGCATAGGTGGAAACAATGTGATGTAGTGGGTGACTAGGCCGTGCGGAGGGAAAGATGATAGTCCACATGCACAAATTAGTTTATATGATAGTGATGAGCTTAAGAATGTAATTTATTCGCCAAAACTTTTGAGTTTGAATCTATCTTTGAATTATTAACAATATATTTTCTCAAGCTTACCTAAAGATACGGTTGATAGAAACATTCATATCTATGAAAATTTAAAAAGATATATGTTAATATAATACCTTGATTGTTAGAGGAATCAGCTTAAGAGAATTCAAAGAAACAAAAAAAATGAGCCAAGAGATTAATAAAGCAGCCTAAGAAATGATTAAAAATCTTGTTATCAGAGCCCAAATTGAAAATGTGGAATTTGGATTTTTTTTATAAGTAACAAAACACGATATCAAAAAAATATGTACAACACAAAGAAGCTTCAGTTTATTACATCAATGTGAAATAAAATATAAATTTATATTTTGATTTTCCCAATAATAAACTCTACATCTTGTGATTTTTATTCCTGCAATATTCGATTTCTTTTTCTCCATATATGATATATGATTGTTGCCTGTAGGACTTTTTGGATTAGGTTCTTTGGCATGTTGGCTGAATAGTTTTTATGCATAATTTTGAAGGCTGTTGAAATGGAATGCATGTCCTTTGTCATTCATGTCAAGTTCTTTAAAGCTGTCCCAATTTGCCTTTATAAATGGGCATTGTAAAAATAGATGCTGAAATATATTTTAGAATAGAATTCACAATTCGAATTTGTTGGAGTTGAAAATATCTAATCATTTATTCTTAGCTTTTCACATTTTATAATCGGTAGGTAGATGACTTGTTCGGTGATACATTTTGGTGTCTAGATTAATCTCGTACAAGTTATTTTTTCTTTCCTTTTATCACCAATGAGAATTTATAGGCATCATAAATAATTCTTCTATTTTTCTCCATTTGCTTAGATTTTCTTGAGATTGTTTAACGCGTCCATATTTTTCTATTAAGGTATCATTTGAGATTAGGGATTTTTAGAAAGGGAATCATCTTTGAATATATAGTAATTCTAGATATTTTGAGAATTAAGATAAAAGCGGTGTTTCTATTTTATCTAGAGAGAATCCTTCTTCCTATTTATTCTCCATAGAATTTTAGTAGGAGCAAACATCTAAGTATTTATTTATAAATATTAATTTATTTTCTTTTAACTTTATTGAAAAAATTATATTTTTATTATATTTCAAGATTTTTAAAAATTGTATTATTTATTTTTTTTAAGTTTCCCTATAATCATTAAATTTTTTTATGCTTATAATAATATTAATATTTACTAGTTTATTTGTCAATTCATGTATTTTAAAAATATTTTATATTTTATCATACAATGAATTAATTTATATTTACATTAGTAGAAATTTTAATATATGTTAATTTAATTTTTAAAATATCGAAAAAAATTATTATACTTATTCAATTTATTATTTAATGTTACTTTAATACACATTTTTTCTTAATTAAAAATTTTATAAAAATATTTTCATAAATATTTTTATAACAGATCAAAACAACGTAAATGTAGTCTTGTATTTCATGCATGCAATATTCATCATTAAAACCATCACTAAATTACAGATATTATTAGCTAGGAAAAATCAGTCGCTAAATTCGTAGCTAAATTATGGATTTTATTAGCTAGGAAAAATCAATGGCTAAATCCGTCGCTAAGTTCAGGATTTTATTAGCTAGGAAAAATCCGTCGCAAAATCCATCGCTAAGTTCAGGATTTTATTAGCTAGAGAAAATCCATAGCTAAATTCATCGCTAAGTTCAAGATTTTATTAGCTAGGAAAAATTCGTTGCTAAATACATCACTAAGTTCAGGATTTTATTAGCTAAGGATATTCTGTCGCTAAATCCATCGCTAAATCCATCGCTAAATTCCTCATTTTTCTTGAGCAGAATTTATGAAAATTTTCCATCACGATTCGGTCGCTAAATCCATAGCTAAATTTTCAGCTTTTCTTGAGCAGAATTTACAAGAATTTTTCCATCACTAATCCGTTGCAAATTTTGATTTCGGGGGGGGGGGGGGGGGGGGGGGGGGGGGTCATAAATCCCTTGCTATTCCCTAGTTAATCCCTCGCAATTTAGCTAGGGATTAATCCCTAGCTAAAATTCCCTAGCTTAATTAATATTTTCTTGTAGTGAAAAATAAGAAGAATAATAAGAATAAGCAGAATAAGAAAAATAAGAAGAATAAGAAGAATAAGATTGATAAGAAGAATAAGAAACATAAGAAGAATAAGAATAAGAAGAATAAGAAGAATGAAAAAAAAAAAGAATAAGATGAATAAGAAGAATAAACAGAATTTAAAGAATAAGAAGAATTTGAAGGCTAAGAAGAATATGAATAATTTGAAGAATCAGAAGAATTAGAAGAATAAGAAAAAACGAAGAATTAGAAGAATAAGAAAAAAAGAAGAATTAGAAGAATAAGAAGGATAAGAAGAATAAGAAGAATAAGAAGAAATAAGAATAATAAGAAGAATAAGACGAATAAGAACAATAATAAAAAAAAAGAATAAAAAAAATAAGAAGAATTAGAAGAATAAAAAGAATAAGAAGAATAAATAGAATAAGAAGAATAAGAAGAATAAGAAGAATATGAAGAATAAGAATAATAAAAATGTTAAGAAGAATTAGAAGAGTAAGAAGATTAAGAAGATGAATAGGAAGAATAAGTAGAATAATAAGATTAGGAAAAATATGAAAAATAAGGAGAATAAGAAAAATAAGAATCATAATAAGAATAAGAAGTATATAGAATATACTAAGAAAAATAAGAATAAGAAGAATAAGAAAAATAAGAAAAATAAGATGAATACAAAGGATAAGAAGAATAAGTAGAAAAAAGAAGAATAAGAAGAATAACAATAATAATAATAATAATAATAATAAGATGATAAGAAAAGAGAAAACCCCCATGCTCTCAATTTTAGATTGAGAAAATCTACATTCTAGAGAGAGAAATCTCCATTTGGTGAGAAAGGGGCGAAATCAAGATGAAAATGGAAGAAATAGATTATCTTTTCCGTAAGAAATCAATTTTCAACATTCATTATCCATCCGAGACCCCTAATAACATCCTTCAATAAAAAATAGAGAACCCACAATATTTTTTCTCCTGAAGACATCGAGTTACTCTCGGAAGCTAACAAGTTCTCCCTCATTGAAAAATTTTCTCATGGACGGCCACCAATTGATGACATAAGGGACTTCTTCTCCTCGCTCAAGCTCAAAGGCTTGATCAAATTAGGGTCGATGGACAATAAGAATGTCCTCGTGTAGCTCTTCACAGAGGAAGACTTCCTTCATCTTTGGTTAAAAGATAACTAGAATGTAAAAGGATACCCTATAAGGACATTCAAATGGTCGGCAGATCTTAACACGAATAAAGAAAATCACTTAATCTGGTATGGTTTCTTCTACCATTACTGCATATACATTTTTTCAATAAATAATCACTCTACTCCATCTTAAATCTCATTGGAAAACCTTTATTGATGGATGGCGCTACTACCAACCTCTCCAAGCCTAGGGTTGCATGAGTCTATATAAAGGTTAATATCCATCACTCTATCCCGCAAAGGATATGGTTTGGAAAGAATGAAAATCAAGGTTTCTAGTAACCTATTATTCTTTAAGCATTGCCTAGTTATTATAACCAATGTAAAAAGAGAGGGCATAAAACAAAAAATTGCATTGTGATCACAAGAAGAGAAGAACAAAAAATCTGGGTTAGAAAATATGAGAAATGATAGGAAGTAACTAATGAGGAATTTGAACACCCTATACAAATAATAGAAACTCCTAAAATTATAACAGAAGTTCCTAAAAATAAATCTGTCCAAGAAAAAAAATATAACAGAGCATGAATGAATTAGACATATGATGGGCAGAATAGAGGAACTTGTGAACCAAATTAGAAAACATAAAATAAATAATAAATAAAATGCAAACACAGAAGGATGCTTCACTGACTCAGAATTTGGTTCAAATTCTGACTCAATAAAAAGCTGTAAGGTTATGCAAACCAAAACTATAAATTACAAGGAAAACTATTCTATAGATGATATAGAAATTGAAAAAAGAAGATGGAAAATAGAAAACAAAGATAAGGCATTAGAAGATTTAAAAACTATAAGCATTTAAATAAATAAATTTGACAAAATAGGGAATCTAGTTAAAACTCAACCCATACACATAAAGAAACAAGAAATACACAAAAACATTTGACTAAAACTAACGAACTAAAAAAATAAAACAAGAGCACAATCAAAATCTTTCATTAATGCATAAATATTTATTTTGGAACATTCAGGGTATAGCTAACCCCTCTTCACTGCATAAAATAATCAAAATGATTAAAATACATAAAATAATTTTATTAATGATTACCAAACCAATGGTGGGTATAAATCAGTTAGAAAGTTTCAAAAACAAGTTAGGATACAAACATGCTTTTTCCAATAAAATTAGTAAAATTTGTGTAATGTGGAATAACTTGGATATAGCCAAAATAGAATAAAATGATCAAATTATTAATCTTAATTTAGGAAAAAACATAAAAAGTATCATTTTTATTGTTTAAGCGTGTGACTCGAGAAATAAAAAAAAAGGTATGGAAAATCATGGAGGAGATATCAAATAATAATTTACCATGGATAATTAGAGGAGACTTTAATACTATAAAAAATTCATCAAAGAATAAAGGAGGTAGATCAATAAATAGAAATGCTTGTGATCAATTTAATAGGGTAATAACTAAAACTAATCTAATAGAAGCAGATTTTCTAGGATGAAAAAACACCTATAAAATAACCATAAAAAAAAGGAGCCATCTGGTCAAGATTGGATAGGATTCTACTCAACTCAAATGGATTGACACTTTTGGAAATATAGGCATAAAGCACCTAAATAGGACCTGCTCAGATCATAATCCATTGCTTGTTACTCCACTAAAAAAAAGAAGTGAATTGAGCATCATTTAATTTTTAAAATATGTGGTGCTTACATGAAGACTTCCTGGACACAATTAAAAATACATGGGAATACCCACTCATAGGTAATCCAGCTCAGATTTTTTCGGGTAAACTATTTAGATTAAGATCATCCTTATCAGAATGGAACTTAAAGAAATTTGGAAACATTAATAAAATCATTCAAGACATTGAACAAAATATAGATGAACTATAAAAAGAACATGATAAAAATAATAACACAAGCAGTCTCAAGGCTCTTCACAAAGCTCAAGTTGAACTCAAATTAAAATTACGCATGGAGGTCTTTTGGAAACAAATATCAAAAATAAAATGGCTAAAAGATGGGGATCTAAATACTAAATTCTTTCATCAAATTACTAAAATAAAAAATCAAAAACACAAGATAATAGGAATTAGAAATAATGAGGGGCTATAGGTAGAATATAATAAAGACATAAAAGAAACCTTAGAAGATATGTTCAAATCATTATTATGCAAAAACAATGAGTAGATAAGGCAAAATTTCTTACACAACATAAATAAAAATATTAATGAAGAAGATAATAAAATTTTTATGGAATTCCCGGAAGAAATAGAAAAAAAAATATTGTATTTAGTTTGGATAAAATTAGTGCTACAGGTTTAGATGATTGGAACAATGTGTTTTTTCAAGCCTGTGGGGACATAATTAAAAAACATCTTATTCAGGTCATACAATGGTTTTTTTTGTGGGCGGAATTAAATAAAAACTGGTCATTAACTCACATAGTTTTAATCCCAAAAAGAGAAAATCCTCACAAGGGAAAACATTATCACCCAATTAGCCTATGCAACTCCACATATAAACTCTTAGCCAAATAATGCAAAGTAGATTAAGTATTATCCTTCCAAAAATCATTTCTAAGGAGCAAAAATGATTCATGAAAGATAGATTAATCATGGATAATATTTGTTTAGTAAAATAACTAATGAAAGAAATCTCTACTAAAGTTAGGGGCAATAATGTAGTCATTAAATTAGATTTTTCAAAAGCCTTCGATAGAGTAGATATTCACCTTAGGTGGAATTGTCTAGCATACGCAGACGATATAATTATTTTTACAAATGGTAAAAAAAATCTATATAAAATTTAATGTAACTATTCCAAAATATGGAAGACAGGTTTAATGTTAAACAGAAATAAATGTCAATTCATAGTTTCTAAAAAAGTACCCCTTAATCTAGTTCACAGACTTAAAGATGTTGCAGAATTTTCCCAAGCAAAAGGAGCAATCACTTTTCTTGGATGCCCATTATATGAGGGATGAACAAAAATAAAATACCTATGCTTTTAATTAGATATGATTATACATAAAATTGCAAGATGGAAAATATAAATGCTTAATATGAGTGGAAAAAGTACACTTATTAATCATGCCCTTAAAAAAATAGTAATACATAATATTATGATAATTCTTCCACCTAAAAACCTAATCAGAAAAATCAAAAGAGAATTCATAAATTTCCTTTGGGGAAAAAAAGATGCAAAACACAAATTGTATTGGATCAAATGGAATGATCTTTGCTACCCAAAAGAGGAAGCCAGCCTAGGCTTTTCTAGTCTGATAGAAATAGCAGAGTATTGGGCTTGTAAGAGATGGTAGGGAGTAAAATAAAACAAAAGTCTGTGGGTTAAATATATGAAAGCAAAATATTTTGTTAATAATGACACTAATAAAGATAAAAAAGGAATAGTTCTTAGATATGGAAACAAACACTAAAACAAAGAGAGATAATAGATAGAAATGCAATTCTAACAAAATATGGATGGAAATAGAAATTAAATGAAGAAGACCTATTTTCTTTAAAATCTATCAAAAACTTAATTAGAAAGAAAAAACTACAGCAAGAGATATTTAAATGGTGCTGGGACAACAATAACTCACCAAAATATGTTTATTTTTATTGAAAACTCTATCTAATATAATCCCATTGGACACTCTTATTCAAAGGAAAGGCATAATCTTAGCCTCTAAGTGTGACTGTTGCAAAGAAAACATAGAAACCCTGGAATATTTATTATCTCGAGGTAATATAGAAACAATGATTTGGGATAGATTAGGAAAAGAAATGGGCATAAAGTATTGAAAGCAAACCCTTAAAAAAAGATTGCAATGCAGTGGAAGAAAATCTAATAATAATTCTACACAAAACTGGCTCAGAAAAACCATAACTCCACTAGTTATCTGGAGTATCTGGAAAGCTAAAAACAAAAGCATATATGAGGGAATACAGATGAAAGTTAATGATACAGAGAGAGAAATTAAAACAGAATTAAAATTAATCTCAAAAGGATATCCATTAAAAAATATAAATTATGTAGAAAATAAAGAGTACATAGACACATGGCAACTAAGATATAAAATAGCTAAGCCAACAAATTTTGCTAGAACGTGTTGGAATAAACCTCCAAAAGGTTACATGGCACTTAACATAGATGGTAATTTAAAAGATATATGGGGATAGCAAGTGGAGGAGGGTTATTAAGGGACTCTGAAGGGAATGTATTATTTTCTTTGACTAGAAATCTTAAAGCTAGTATGCCTATTGAGTCATAAATTTGAGCACTCTTGATAGGTCTACAATTAAGCAAAAGTAATAATATCAAAAACATTCGAGTTTAAACAGATTCTTAACATTAGTAAATTTAATTAAAGGAATCAAATATTTATGGAAATATGAAAAAGAAATAGAGGTAATTATACATCTGGCCTCTAAATTAAATTGCAGCAAAGCGCACATCTTTATAGAATTTAACCTAGTTGCGGATAAACTAGCAAGAAAAAGTGGGAAAGCAAGAAACCATGATTTTGAAATATTAAACATGCCAGCAAAATACAAAGGTTTCACTACAAGAAAATAATGATTTAGCTAGAGAATTTTAGCTAGGAATCAATCCCTATCTAAATTGCAAGAGATTAGCTAAGAAATAGCAAGGAATTTATGATTTTTCTTAGAAAAAAAAATAGCAACGGATTAGCGATAGATTAGAGAAAAAAATTTTTTATAAATTCTGCTCAAGAAAAGTGGGGGATTTAGCAACAAATTAGTGACGGAAAATTTTTGTAAATTCCGCTCAAGAAAAGTGGGGAATTTAGTAACAGAATTTTCCTCTCTAATAAAAGCCTGAAATTAGCGATAGATTTTCCCTAGCTAATAAAATCCTTGATTTAATGATGGATTTAGTGACAGAATTTTTCTAGCTAATAAAACCCATAAATTAGTGACGGATGTAGCGAGGGAATTTTCCTAGAAAATAAAATCCTTGATTTATCGATGGATTTAGCGATCAATTTTCCCTATCTAATAAAATTCTTGATTTATCAACGAATTTAGCGATGGATTTTCCGTAGCTAATAATATCCATAAATTAGTGACTAATTTAGCTGAGTTTTCCTCTAGCTAATAAAATCCTTGATTTAGTGAATAATTTAGTAATAGATTTAGCGACGGATTTTTCCTAGATAATAAAATCCATATTTTAGCTACGGATTTATTGACAAATTTTTCCCCACTAATAAAATCTTTGATTTATCGATGGATTTAGCGATGGAATTTCTCTAGCTAATAAAATCCATAAAGTAGCTACGAATTTAGAGAGGGAAAATCCTTAGGAAAATAAATCCTTAATTTATCTATGGATTTAGCGACGGATTTTCCCTACCTAATAAAATCCTTGATTTAGCAACAAATTTAGCGACGGATATTTTTTATCTAATAAAATCCATATTTTAGCTACGGATTTAGCGATGGATTTTTCCTAGCTAATAAAATTCGTATGTTATTATGGATTTAGTGACGGATTTTCCCAAGCTAATAAAATCAATAATTTGGCTACGGATTTAGCAACAGATTTTCTCTAGCTAATAAAATCAATATTTTAGCTATGAATTTAGCGACCGAATTTCTCTAACTAATAAAATCCATAAATTAGTGAAGGATTTAGCAATAGATTTTCCTTAGCTAATAAAATTTGTAATATAACGACAGATTTAGTAACGGATTTTCTCTAGCTAATAAAATCCATAATATAGCGATGAATTTTTCCTAAATTATAAAATCCATTAAATAGTTAATGAATTTAGTGATGATATTTTCCTATCCAATATTTAATTATTTAATTTTTTTATTTATTATTTGTTTTAATATTTTATTTAATTTTGTTTATTAAATATATGTTAATGGTATATAGATGAGCAATCCTTGAAAGATACATTCTCCTCGTAAAATCATAAAAAAAAATTATATTATAAATAAATAATTTAAAAAATATAAAAATACAAAAAAACAATTATATATATTAATTAGGACTAAATTAACTATTTTTATGATGTATTAATTTTTTATAAAATTATACAAAAAAAATTTCTAAAATTTTAAAATAAGAAACTTAAAATTTTGTATTAAAGTAATATTGAATAATACTTTCAATAAGTATAATAATTTTTTTCTATATTTTAAAAATTAAATTACCATATATTAAAATTTCTACTAATATGTAAATTAATTCATTGTATAATAAAATAGAAAATATTTTCAAAATTATCTGAATTGATGAATAAACTAGTAAAAATTAATATTATTATAAGTAAAAAAAATTATTATTATAGAAAACTTTTAAATAAATAAATAATACAAATATTGATAATCTTGAAATATAATAAAAATATAATTTTTTTAATAAAGTTAAAAAAAATAAATTAGTATTTATAAATAAATACAAAGATGTTTGCTCTTACAAAATTTTATACTAATTAAACAATTGAGTAATATTTTTACTATTAACTTTTAATATTAAGTTTTTATTAAAATAATAAATATAACTTATTTAATTATCTTCTCACTTTAAGTAAATTTTGAATTTTAAAAATTATTAATGATATCAAATAATATGAAATTTTATGCCTTTAAATTATTTCATATTATCTTCGTAAAAATTAATATGAATTCTTAAAAATTTATAACCATAAAATATAAATTTTTATATATTTTTTAACATTAATAGTTTTTTATAACTCTTAGGTGACTAGAAGACAAATCATTTTTTCATTTATGTCTTATTATATAGAGTTTGTTAATTTTGTACCTATTTGATATTTTTTTTATAAGGCTAAGCATATTTTTTAATTTTTTATATATTTATTGTTAAATTAATAATATAATAAAAAATTGTAAGGTGTTTGTTTTTCATTTATACATTGCTACACTTACATTAATTTTGTTGTAAAAATTTTGATAGTAAATAAAATTAATGCATTTTTTTGATTATATATATATATATATATATATATATATTGTTTATTTAATGTTTTAATAATTAAAAATTTTAAAAATTTGCTAATATTTACATTCACGTCGAGACACGATATTCTTCTACAACAAGTGAAGTGAACCTCCGCATTCGGCCATCAATCCCTCGACACCGAGGTATCCACATATAATCGAGGTTTAAGTTTTAATTTTTATTTGATTTGAGGTACGATTTATACATTTATTATTTATCGATTATCTTGATTAAGCTTATGCATATTGATTCTGTTATTTATTATTTCCGAAATTATTCTACTTTATTCAATATGGTGTTCTTGGATTGCATGTATATATACTTAATCATATACATACTTCATGCATTTGTGATATAATGCGTTGTCATTGTGTGAATTTTGATGCTACACAGTAGGTATGCCTAATTAATAACTTCTTCAATATACATAACTACATACTCTATACAAAAATAGTATACATAAATATAAGTATGCTTTATATAAGTGTGTTTAAGCATAACTATATATATATATATAACTATAAAAATAGTATACATAAACTATTTAAACATAACTATATCTATATTATTATAGAAACTGTAAACATAAACATTTACTATACTTTATAAGTAATTTATAAAAATTGGAAAAACTTATGATTAAAAATGCAAAAAAGATCTAATATTGGAATTTAAAGTATTTTAAATCCTATGAAATTTAACTAATCAAACTAAGCACATCACAGACCTTGAATGAGAGTGCCCTAGGATCATGATAATAAACCCTCGTGCAATGTCATCCTTAAATTATTCTGAGTAATTATAAACTCATTATGTACTCATATCAAACAATTACTTCTCAATGTTGTCCGAGCCACTTGCATTTATTCTATGATCAATAATTGAGAAGTAGGTTCGTCCATCCATTTATATTGCACCATAAAAGAAAGATTTATTATGATTTCTACTGCTAGAATAATTTATATTCATTTCATGCTAGCTTAATACCCACCGAAGGGATGACATTTCATAAGTCATATGAGGGTTGATTATAATCATTCTAGCACCATAATTTGATTACGTTTCTAATTTGAACCAAAGAAAAGAGATTATAAATTTAATTTGAAATTTAAATTTTAGTCTCTTAAATGATTTGTATGCCATATTATCATTTTTATATTATTTATATCATAAATTTTTAATATTTCTAAATTGTTTGTAGTGCAAGTAGGTTAAGAGCCAACCTAAACCCAAGCTAAATCCTATACATCAACCTGCATTATGTTCAAATCCCTTGTAAGGGACTAAGTTTAGAACTATTCATCATGTATAATGAAAATGATAAATCAAGATTTTATTATAGTTTTGGATGGTACAACAAAGAAGCTTGAACAAAGAGACCTTCCTTATGATATTGCATAAAGGTATTTTGTAAGTTTTCGAGTTGATCATATAGCAATTAAAGAAATATCAAAAATAAATTAGTTATCAAGAATAATTATTAGTATTGCAAAGGAGCCAAAAAATCCAAATTATTGAAAGAAAAAAGAAAATGAAAATAGAGTACCCATATAGCTCTTAAGTAGTAATTACATGCATAACAAGAAATCCAAATCATTCTAATATTCAAATAGAAAAAAAAATTAGGCTTGCATCTCTTAAATTACAAAACAAAATAACAAAAACAATTTAATATTATGCATTGGTACCACTAAAAGGTAGGAATATTTCTCTTAGAAGTATTTTATTAAATTAGTTCAATTTTAGAATTTTATTAAATATATTTTCTTGACAATGAAAGTACTATTCTTTATATTTTGTTGCTTCCAAAAAAAATCATCAACTTTTATCTAACTTTGCAAAAAAAATGGAATTTTTCCACAACACTAATAATGATAATAATACTTAATATTTTCATCCTTTACACACACACACACACACACACACACACACACACACACACACACACACACACACACACACACACACACACACACACACACACACACACACACACACACACACACACACACACACACACACACACACACACACACACACACACACACACACACACACACACACACACACACACACACACACATACACACACACACACACACACACACACACACACACACATACACACACACACACACACACACACACACACACACACACACACACACACATATATATATATATATATGTATATAATGGATAATTATGTAATGGAATCAAAAATATATATATATGATTTGGGTTATATTTTAGTACCTAGATTTGGATACTCATAATTATCACAATATAATTAAAAAAACATTATGCATAAACTCGTTTCATGCTTACTCAGTATGCAAAAACGATTTTATGCATATAGAGTTTTTATGAGCTCCATATGCATATATTTTTGCTTATGAAAAAATGAGTTTCTCATAAACTCATATGCATACTTGAGCATATGCATACCAAATGAATAAATGGATGATAATTATTAGTATAAAAATTTGGAAGACCCAAATCATAAATATTTTGGTTTTGGGTCCCCAAATGTTATATTAAAATTAAAAATTATAATAAAACATAATTATTTTATTTTGGGTCAATTTAACATTTTTCCTATAAGATTATAATTTTTATCCACTTTTGATGCACCGAAATGCATCAACTTTGTTTATCTCATAGAAGGTTTTAAAAAATTTAAATCTAAAATAATAGTTTCAAAATTCAAAAATCAATTTTTGATTCTCATAGGATTTACCAAAATATACTTATTCAAGGAAAAATGATAGGTTCAAACCTAGGGCTTACACCCATATTATGATGCCACCAACCATCCAATTAGTACCTTATTAGAAATCTTGGTTTCAAAGATCTTTATCCAGATAATGCAAGTAGGATTTGATTATTTTAAGTATAAATATAAGTAAAACTATGTGTAACTAAATGTATAACCACATGTAACTATATTTTTAATTACATGTATTAAAACATAAAACATTATGTTTAAATATATGTGTATAACTATATATAAATAAATATAAAACTAAATAAAATTTTATATAATTAAATATAACTATATTTTTAACTATTTATACATATATGTATATATATATATATATATATATATATATATATATATATATATGTAAATCTATATATTTGTTTATAACATTGTATATATTTATGTATAACTAAATAATATAACTACTCGTATGAATATATATATATATATATATATATATAAACTAAATGTTTAACGATATATAATTTTTTATAACTATATATATTATATGTATAATAACATATAACTATAAATAATTTTATCTTACTATTTGTATAACTATAAAAACTTTATACATAATTATATATATATATAAAATTAAGAACATGTATCTAATATATATTTATATATATTAGTATAAAAATTGTATTTTAGTATATACATACCTATATAACTATATGTATAAATATATGAAATTATATGAAAAAATATATATACTCACATGTATAAATATAAGTTTAACTATACGTGTAACTATATTTATAACCACATGTATCTATATTTATAATTATATGTATAAAAACATACAACATAATGTTTAACTAAATGTGTATAGCTACATATAGATATTTGTATAACTATAAAAAACTCTATATAAATAAATATAACTTTATTTTTAATTATATATACATATACGTATACATATATGTAAATCTATATAATTGTTTATACCTTTGTATACATTTATTTATATTTACTTATAACTACTTGTATGCATATATCTATATATAATTATATGTTTAACTATATGTAACTATTTATAACTACATTTACTATATGTATCCTAACATATAATTATATATGGGATAATACTATTTTGTTGCACTAACTTGAAATAAAATGGCTAAAGATATAATATAAATAATATGTAAGAACATAGCATGAGAGTGTCTGTTAATCAGGCTCATATATGGTATAATACAAATAAAGGTCGTACTCTTACCTAATCCCAGTGCTTGGGCCTCAGGCTCAAATATGAACTTAATTATAAGAAAAAATATAATATTTGATAGGTTTATTTATAAGAACTTTTATTTTCTTTTATATAATTTTTCATTCTAACACTGCGCTCTCTATGTGTCTCTCTCTCCCTATATAATTCTTTTTGTCATTCTCTTCCCTTTTTTCTTGGTGTCACACACTCACTCTTGTTAATTTTTTTCTTGCTCTTCTTTCTTGCTTATTCTCTCTCTCTCTCTCCACCCCTCTCTCCCTCTCTCTCTCTCCCCCCTCTCTTCTCCTCTCTCCCTTTCACCATTTATCTTCCACTCTCTCTCTCTCTCTCTCCTTGTATCTCCCTCTCTCTCTCTCTCTCCCCCCGTCTCCCCATTTCTCTGCCCCTCTCTCTCCCCACCTTATCTCTCTCTCGCTCTCATTCTCCTTCAAACATTAAATGTCTTTTTTTTTGCTTTCCTTTATATTGCATTATGGCATTTTGTATGCTTTATCTAGTATAACTGTGATATCTATTAATCTTTATCATGCTAAAAATTGCTTTATCTATTAATGTAGATTATGCAAATGCATTACCTCGATATTCATGATATTTAATTTTTAAATATTCCTCTGTAAGTTATTTTATTTAATTATTTATATATTTTGAGGTAAAAGAATGTTTAATTCAAAATAATGATTGGGCATTATTTTGCGTAAGTAAAATAGGGCAAAATGAGCTCATATAGTCATTGGATGTACAGAAGGGTTATTAATGGATTTTTGAATAAAGATTTTTTGTCTAGGCTTGAAACTTTCATTAATTTTGCATGTAGTCAATCGTGATTGATAGATGAAGAAAAAATTAAGTGTCCATGTAATCATCGCAAGTGTCATAATATCACTTTTCGTGGTGCAAACACTATAAGATATCATTTGGGTAAATATGACTTTGTGCCAAATTATTTTGTTTGGATTTATCATGGAGAAAGTACAATGGCTCTGAATATTGACCAAAATGAGGATATTGAATCATTTTCTTGTGGTGAAGAATCATCAAACACATACCATATAATGATCACGGAAGCTACTGGTGCTGACTTCAATATGGATTACATGGATGAACCACCTAATCCTGAAGCTCATAAATTTTATGAAATGCTTAAAGCTACAGATAAAGAGTTATAGCATGGTTGTAAAACATATTCGCAATTGTCACTTGTGACTCAGCTAATGAGTATTATGTTAGAAAATCATATGTCTAAGAAATTATTTGATTAAGTGACCGAACTGATGAAAAAGATTATTACGGACAATAATTTGTTCACTAACAACTTTTACAACACTAAAAATTTACTATGAGCAATAGGTCTACTAGTGGAAAAAATTTATTGTTGTTTAAATGGATGCATGTTATATTGGGGTGGTGATAGTGATTTAATTAGCTGTAAATTTTGTGATCATCCTCGATTTAGGAAGGCACCTCATGTTGTAGATACGCGACAAAAATTGAAGGTTGTCTTTAAGAAGATGTATTATTTTCAATTAATTCCTCGATTATAGAGACTATATGCATCAAATGCTACAACAAATGATATGAGGTGGCATTTTGAGCATGAGGTTGAAGGAGGGGTAATGCGTCATCCATCAAATTCATCTACTTGGAAGCATTTTAATTATATACATCTAGATTTTGTAGCAAAAAGTCGAAATGTGAGATTATGTCTCTACACTGATGGATTTCAACCATTTAGGAAATCTAGATAAAATTATTCAACATGGTCAGTGATAGTGACACCTTATAACTTCTCTCCATAGAGTATGAAGCAGCAATATATATTTTTGTCAATATTAGTTCCAGGGCCAAAAAATCCGAATGACATGCTGGATGTTTTCTTACAACCTTTTATTGCAGAGTTAAATCATTTATGGAATGTTGACATGAATACATATGATATCTTAAAGAAACAAAATTTTATTATGCGGCAGCCCTTATGTGGATAGTAAGTGACTTTTTTACATATTTAATGTTGTCTGCCTGGAGTACTACAGGATGATTCACATGCCCATATTGCATGACAAATTCTTATGCATTTACTCTCAAATTTAGTGGTAAATAGTCATGGTTTGATAATCATCGTATCTTTCTACCTACGAATCATCCATTTTGAAGAAATAGAACTGCATTTCGAAAAATAAAACTGTGATGACATGTGCACCAGTAGTTCGTTCAAGAGATGATATTATGACAGAGATTCAGAGTTTTAGTTTGAAGAAGGTAACTGAAAAAGAAGATACTGGAAGTAATGGACGAATAGGAAAATTATTTGGCTAGAGGAAACATCGTATATTTTGGGACTTGCCCTATTGGAAGTCCAATTTAATTCATCATAACTTAGATCTAATGCTTATTGAAAAAAATATTTTTGACAATGTTTTCAACACTATCCTTGATGTAGATGGAAAAACAAAAGACACTTTAAAATCAAGATAAGAGCTGAATGATTACCATTAGCATCTTGAATTGAAACTTAATAAGGAAACATGAAAATTCCTTAAAGCTTGCTACACACTTGATAAGAAGGCAAGACAGATATTGTGTGAATAGGTTAAAAATTTGAAATTCCTTGATGGATATGTGTCAAATATGGGTAGATACGTGGATATGAAGAATCTTAAGTTATTAGGAATGAAAAATAATGACTGTCATGTATTTATGCAGAGATTAATACCAATTGCATTCTATGAATTACTTCCATTAAGTGTTTAGAATGTCCTTAGAGAACTTAGTTTATTTTTTAAATAGCTAATTGCAACCACAATCAAAATATATGATATGGTGAGGCTGGAGAATGACATTCCACTTATTATTTGTAAACTTGAACGGATATTCCAACTGAGTTTTTTTTTTGACTCAATGGAGCATTTACCAGTCCAAATGGTATATGAAGCAAGGATTGTAGGGCTAGTGCAATTTAGGTGGTTGTTTCCTTTTGAGAGGTAGATACATATAATTTACTGTGTTTTATTATTTCGTACATTAAGTAATATTGTAATTTAATCTAATTGAAACCTAACATTGTGGTTGTAGGTATCTTCATAAAGTTGAAATTGAATGTTAGAAACAAGGAAAAAGGTGAAGGTTCAATTTGCAATGTATATTTAGTAGAAGAATCATCATCATTTTATTCTTATTATTTTGAGGATCATGTCAATACAAAGAATAGAAATGTTCCACAGAATTATGAAGGTCCTGTGATGGTAGAAGATGATTCTGTGGACAGACTATCAATCTTCAAGCTCACTGGAAGAGCATTTGGAAGGGCAATGAAAATATATATGACCGATGAAGAGTACAAAGCAATCTGAAGCTATGTTTTACTAAATTATGAGGAGGTTGCACCATATATTGAGTATGTATACCCAAAATGGGTGTAGGGTTAATCATAGTTTAATTTTATCATTAATAGGAATTTTTAAAAATTGATATACATTTTTTTCTCACTTTTTTTATTTGTGCAGTACTTATGTTGAGAAGTTAAAATATAGGCATGCAACAATTTTCAGCAATGATGTCGATTATATGCTAGAAATTGAATTTGTGAAATGGTTAAAAAATTATGTGAGAATTATTAAGTTTTATATTTTTGAATTATTTAATTTATTAGTATCTTTTATTTGTTAATATCATTTTTTTAATTTATGTCACATGCAATTGATTCTTCAAAAGGAAATTCAGATATTTTCATTCAGAATCTAAGTAAAGGCTCGGTTATATATATGAAAACATATCTTGGGTATTTTATTAATGGATATAAATTTCACACAATCGGGCATGGTTCTTCTAAAATATTAATGAATAGTAGTGTATGCATTAAAGGCTCGGGTTATTGTGAAGATAAGATTGATTGGTCAACTCAAAGAAGATATTGAGTTGGAGTATCCTGAACTCGAAAATAATAGGATTGTATTATTTAAGTGCGAGTGGTTTGATCCTATACGAAATATGGGCACAAAGATTCATTCAGATTATAAGCTAGTAAATGTTAACCATAAACGTTGATATAATCGATATGAGCCATTTTTTTTTGTAGTTCAAGTTGCTTAGGTATATTATTGTTCATATCCAAGTTTATCCCGTGATAAGAGAGATTGGTGGGCAATTTGCAAAATCAAAGCTCGATCAAAATTTCAAGTACCAAAATCGCAACAAATAAGTGTAGACTTAGAAAATGTACCGACATTCTAGGAAGATGACATAAAAATATTGAGCCTGTGAATGTAGATGAGATTCAAGAAAATTTATTTGACTCAAATGGTGGTACAATAGAATTTGAAGATGATCAATTTCTATCTGAAGATGAGTTCGAACTTCTATCAGAATCAGACGAAATATCAGAAGATCCATTGGTGGATGATAGTGATGCCAATAATAAATTTGTTATAATTTTATTATAAATTTAAACTATCAAAAACTTTTTATATTTTCTTGAAATCTATCGGTGTGTTTTATTCGAAAATGCATGCTTGTTCATCATATCTCTATTTTTTGTTATATGTCTTATTTTGTACAGTAGATGGCGCCTAAAGGACATGACCATGGTGAATGTGTACGTGGACACACAAATGAACCAAATTCATCTAGTGTGTTACATCATGTTGTAGAATCATTACCATCTCATAGCCACCATATACAAACTTTAACATCATAATCACCATCTCCAGACTTTAACATCATAATCACCATCTCCATTTCTATCACCATCTCCATCATTGAGACCTCTACTATCACCTTTATCAGATGTAAGCCCACCACCCATTGTGTTTCCTGAAAACACTTTTGATCCGTCTCTATCTTCTACACCACATTTTCCACCAATTGTTCCTCCATTTACAATACCAATGACATCATCAAATATTGAGCCTTCCTATGTAGTCAGTGCAAAGTTAGAAATTGAGATTTTGGAAGAGAGTTAAAAAAATATGTAAAAATGACATGAAAAAAAAATTTTGATGTTACTGTCAGTAGTTTTTTTTTATTTTGTTATGCTTTCCTTGTTTTCAATGTTATTTATTTATTTGTATAGTTTATTCCATCTCACAAATGTTGGACAATAATTACAAATTCTTTCAAGAAAATGAATGATTCTAAAGCTTTCTCTTGGAAGAAAGTTTCTGAATCGACAAAAGAGTCATATTTTAATGACATTTAGGTAAAAATAACAAAACAAAAACATTGAAAAATAATTATCTAATTACTTAACTTTTATGTTGGTTATTATTCAAGCAGTAAATAATCATGTCTTGTTGTTAATATAAATTCTTTTTTCATTTTTCTATTTATAGAATCACTGCACATTGGCACCCAAATTTGATGGAAAGATAGAGTTATTATGAGAGATCAAAGTTGCTCAACGGTATTTTGATTTTGTCCATAAATTAAAGAAAATGAAAGAAAAGCATGATTTTATATCTGAGGAAGACTGGCCCGAGTGGCTTAATTATTAGGAGGAGCCAGATGTGAAGAAAAAATCAGATATTGTCAACAAAAATCGACGAAGTGAGGTAGTTGGAATAGGTATAGAAATATGTCGACATACTAGAGGATCAAAGTCGAGCATTGAGCATGCTCGAGAATTGGTACAAATTTAAAATTCTAAACATTTATATATTGAGTGGTTGTCCTAATAGTCCAATAAATAAAATCTCAGCATGGTTTTATTAATTTTGTTAAAATTTTTTATCATTTGTTTTTGTATGACTTAATAAAAACATATTCTAGGCTGGAGAATTGGGTCGAGATCCAAATTTTTATGAGATTTTCAGGAAGATGCATGTAAAGAAAGTGGATGTTCAGTATATTTTATTTTGAATACAAATATTTTATTTTATTTTTTGTATAACTAGAATAGTTTTTTTCTCTATTTTATCTCAGGACCTAATGGAAAAACGTGTGATAGTTGCTCATCAACAAGTTGAGGGTTCTATAGATCTTCAACTAATTAACTATGATCCTATTTATTTGGAGACAATAGAAGGTCGAAAGAAGTAGCGAGTGTATGAAATCAACTATAAGGGAGTGGCATTTTGTTGTAGCAGTAATGATTCTAATTCAACTGTCTCAGCAATGGTGGATGAGGCGGTCGAACAACAAGCACTGGAAAGAAATGAATGTATTTTAGTTATGGAGACCAAAATGAAAAATAAGGATGAGGAAATATCTAATTTGAATGAGCAAATATATGAAATTAAAGAACAGAAGGAAGAGCAGTATACTAATTTGATGGAAGAAATGCAAGAAATTAAAGAATTGAACCATGAGATTAAAGAAATAAAAAAAATCATAATGCAACAGCAGTTATTCTATATGGAGTTACAATTAGCAGCATTAGCGCAACAGATAGCATTTCTAGATCCAACTGCGAATCCTCGCATGAGAGGCTAACATTCCCTACAAATTATGAGGATGATTGAGTATGAGAATTATTTCTGAACTATTATTTATTTTTGTCTATATGTAGCAAATAATTATGATATTTTTTGCAGGTTTCAATTTTTTTTATTCTGATTTTATTCTTTGCTTTTCCGATTAACCTAATTATGAATCTTTGCAGGACACATAATGTGAGAAAGAAGAAAAAATTCTGATTCAAAGCATTCAGACATTACCACCATCCTTCCAATGCATGGGTCCCATATTTACCGATTTCAGCTTTATCAAAAAGATGGCTAGCTTATCTTATCTTTATTATTCTAAAAACATTTTATTTTTTTGCTCTCTTTATTTCTAAACATAATAGCTGGACATCTTTTGGAATTTTATTGAAGCTGTATGACAATCAACTTTAATTTGTGTTTGTTCATGTCAATAATATTTGTTTTTATATATTTGTGAATATGTTTTTGTGTCTCTGAATTTTTTGGGTAGAGTTTAAGCCTATTATAAGAATGTAAAAGCCTATTTTCAGCAGTGATAGTGGTGGCAGCTGGGGCCACGGTATCACTGTCGCCGTGGTGGCAGCACTAGAAGTAGTGGTAGCAGCAGAAAAGGCGACATCATCAGCAGTAGTGGCAGCAGCAGCAATAGTGGCATCAACAGTAATAGTAACAGTTGTGGCAACAGTTGCAGTAGCGGTGGCAGTGGCGGGGGTGGCAGCGGCAGCACCTGTAGCTGCGACAGTAGTAGTGGCAGCACTAGCAGTGACAGTAACTGTGGCAACAGTGGTAACGGCAGTAGCGGCAGTGACAGCAGCAGCGGCAGCAGCAACGGCAATAGCGGCAGCGACAGCAGTGGCAGCGGCAATAATAGTGGCAACTAGAGCAGCAGCGGCGGCGATGACTACAATAGAGGCAGCTGTGATAGCATCAGTGGTATTGGCAATGACAGCGGCAACGGAAGTAGTGGCATGAGCGGTAGTGAGAGATGCAGCAACAACAAAAAATGAGGTATATAGATAAAATAAAGTCAGTATATACATATATATAATACTGTAGTATTTTATGTACATATATACAGAGTATATTTGTACTCTGTTTATATGTACACATAATACTATTGTTTTTATGTACATATACAACAGTAATATACGTATGATTTAAATGCTAGTATATATTTACATATATAGTGCAAAATTATATATGTATTAAATCATAACTTTTTTTTAATTTGACTAAGTGATTTAATTTTCTTACAAATATGATACCGCATTGTTCCTCATACAAAGCTTTTATAAGTGATGGGATTTTTCACTAGACAATATGTGTCGTGAATCGGACAGCTTTGTCGCAGTAGAATAATTATGATCGAAGGAACAGAGGGAGAGAAAGAAACATCAATGAATTGATATATTATACTTTATGCACTGTCGGTAGATACATTGATGAATAAAATGTAATAAAATTTTGTTATTTTTTTTCATTTATATAAAATATTGAATTAGAATAAGATATTAAATGATTTTATTTTTTTGTTTATTATAAATTATTTATAGTTTCAATTTTTATTCAATTTGATATAAAAATATTAAATTATTTAATTAATAAATTTTAAAATAAATAAAATACTGAAATTATTTTTGAAATTAAAATAGCTAGAGAAAAATCCCATGATAAAATAGCAAAGGTATAATCCCTTTCTAATTTAGCAAGGGAATTTTCAAAAGCTAATTTAGCTAGGGAAATCTTAAAATTAGCGACGAATTTTCTGACGCTAAATTTATTTAGCTAGGGACTATTTTCGCCTCTAAATTTATGGACCAGCACTTTAGCTTTGTAATCTTTTGTCATTATTTTTATATAGCGACGGAAAATCTCAATTAACTTGCTAATATAGCTAGGGAATTTTCCTTTTCTAGAAAGAGCTTTTATCTTCGCTAATTTTTTAGCTATGGACACATTCAGTCGCTAAATTTTTGCAAGAAGCACTTTAGATAGGGAACCTATCCATCGGTAATACATCGCTATATCCCGTTTAGCGATGGAAAATGGCCATTTAGCTAGGGCATCGTCCCTAGCTAAATGTGATTTTTATTGTAGTGAGAAGAATTAGAAGAATAAAAAAATAAAAAGAAAAAGAAGAAAAAGAGGAATAAGATGAATAAGAGGAATAAGAGGAATAAGATGAATAAGAGGAATAAGAGGAATAAGAGGAATAAGAGGAATAAGAAGAATACGAAGAATAACAAGTCTAATGAAAATAAGAAGAATAAGAAAAATAAGAAGAATAAGAAGAATAAGGAGGATAAGTAGAATATGGAGAATAAGAAGAATAAAAAAAAGAGAAGAATAAGAAGAATAAGAAGAATAATAAGAATAATAAGAATAAGAAGAATTTGAAGAATGAGAAGAATTAGAAAAATAAGAAGATACAGAAGAATAAGAAGAATAAAAAGAATAAGAATAATAAGAAGGATAAATAGAATAATAATAATAATAATAAAAAGAAGAATGAAAGGAGATTGAAGAATAAGAATAATAAAAAGAATAAGAACAATAAGAACAATAAGAATAATAAAAATAATAAAATGAATAGGAAAAATAAGGAGAATGTAAAGAATAAGAAGAATAATAAGAAAAATAAAAATAAGAAGTAGAAAAATAATAAGAAGAATAAAAATAATAAAAATAATAAGAAGAATAATAAAAATAATAAAATGAAAAACAAGAAAAAGTAGAATAAGAAGAATAAGGAGAATAAGGAGAATAAAAAGAATAAGAAGAATAAGAAGAAAATGAAAAATTAGAAGAATCAAAAGAATAAAAAGAATAAGAAGAAAAATAATTATTAAAAAAATAAGAAGATTAAGAAAAATAAGATGAATAATAATAAAAAGAAAAATAAAAAGGATAAGAAGAATAAGAAAATAAGAAGAATAAGGATACATAAAAGAAATACAAGAAAAAAAGAATAAGAATAATAAAAAGTAAAAGAAGAAAAAAAATAATCAGAAGAATAATAAGAATAAGAAGAATAAGAGGAAGAAGAAGAATTAGAAGAATGAGAAGAATAAGAAGAATAAGAATAATATTAAAAATTAGAAGAATTAGAAGAATATGAATAATAAGAAGAATAATAAGAATACAAAGAATAAAAAGATTAACAATAAGAAGAAAAATAAAAAGTATAAGAAAAATAAGAAGAATAAGAAGAATAATAAGAATAAAATGAATAAGAAGAATAAGAAGAATATGAAGTATAAGGAGAATAAAAAGAAGAATGGGAAAAAGTAGAAAAATGAGATAAAGGAGAAAAAAAAAGATTATGAAGAATAAGAACAAATAAAAAAATTGAGAATAAGATGAATAATAAGAAAAATAAGAAGAATGAGAATAAGAAGAATAAGAAAATAAGATGAATAAGATGAAATAAAATAATAACAAGAATACAAATATTAATAAGAATAAAAAGTATAAGAAGAATTAGAAGATAATAAGATTAAGAAGAATAAGAGATATAATAAGAATAAGAAGAATAAAAAGAATAAGAAGAAAGAGAAGAATGAGAAGATTAAGAATAATAAGAATAATAAGTATAATTAGAAGAATGAGAATAATAAGAAAAATTAGTTGAAAAAATAAATATAAAGAATAAGCAGAATATGTTGAATAAGAGGAATCAGAAGAATAAGAGCAATTAGAATAATCATAAAAATAAGAAGAATATGAAGAACAAGAAGAATAAGAACAATAAGTAGAATAAGAAGAATAAGATACAAAAGAATAATAACAAGAATAAGAGGAATAAGAAGAATAATAAGAATAAAAAGAATAAGAAGAATAAGCAGTATAAATAGTATAAGAGGAATAAGAAGAATAAAGATAATAATATTAATTAGAATAATAAGAAGAATAAGAAGAATAAGAAGAATAAGAATAATAAGAAGAATAAGAAGAAAAAAAAAGAATAAGAAGAATAAAAAAAATATGACGAATAAGAAGAATAAGAAAAAAAATAAAAATAAAAAGAAAGAGAAGAATAAGAATAATAAGAAGAATAACAAAGATTAAGAAGAATAAAAAATAATAAAAAGAAAAAAAAGAATAAGTAGAATAAAAAGAATAAGAAGAATATGAAGAATAATGAGAATAAGGAGAAAAATTACAAAAATGAGAAAATAGATAAAAAGAGAATAAACAGAATAATAAGAATATTAAGAAAAATAAGAATAAAAAGAATAAGGAGAATAAAAAAAGAGAATAAGGAGAAAGATGAGAATACTAGAATAAAAAGAATAAGGAGAATAAAAAAAGAGAATAAGGAGAAAGATGAGAATACTAGAATAAAAAGAATAAAAAGAATAAGAATAATAAAAAGAACTAGAAGAATAATAAGAATAGGAAGAATAAAAAGAATAAGAAGAAGAAATATTCTTTTTTTGAAGAAAACGCTCTCAAACTTTTAGAAAGAGAAAGCCCATTTTTAGAGAGAGGATCCACCATTTTTGTGCAATTTGAGCTCAATTTGAAGCCAAAATTGATAATTTGGATCTATTATTCAACAAAAAATCATTCAATTCCATTTATAAGGAGACCACGCTCCTGTTTCAGTGTTTTGATGCTAAAGAGGCGTCGCCTGCAGTGTTGTTTACAGAGGCAGAATTTGCGAAACTTGCCGAGCCCTTCAAGCTTACACTAATCAGCAAGTTTTCGCATGGTAAGCCGAGCTATGAAGAGATTTATGCATTCATTGCAGCGTTAAAGCTTAAGCAAGTGGTAAAATTTTCCATCTTTGACGGGAAACATGTCCTCTTCCAGCTCAAGGAGGAAGACGATATCCTTAGGCTTTGGATGAGAGGGTAGTGGATAATTTCTAGTTCTCCTATGTGCATCTTCAAGTGGATGCCAGAATTCTCACCAACTCAAGAATCTGCCCAAGCCTTGGTATGGTTCTCTCTACCAAAGCTCCCCATATACTTGTTTAGCAAGCATTTCCTACACTCTATTGCTCTCTATTTAGGCAAGCCGTGGCTTATTGATGAAGTCACAGCCGACATGACAAGGCCAAGTATAGCTAGAATACTTATTGAAATTAATTGTAAGCTTCCTCTACCGAATAAAATATGGGTTGGTAAGGACCTTGACCATGGATTATGGCAAGAAATACTTCCAGAATCACCCCCTTGTTATTGCCAAAAATGTTTCAAAATGGGATACGCAAAGGAAGATTGCATGGCACCCGATGGAAGGAGGAAGGAGGATAAGGCATGGGTAAGAAAGGAGAATGATAAGGGAGACGGAGAAAGGAGGCAGGAGGGCAGAGAAAAAATAGTGAAAGGCATACAGGAGAGAGAAACAGAACCGATTAGAGAAATAGAGGTTAGAGGTGAGGGAGAAAAGAGTAAGGAGAAGGGAATATGAGAAAGAAAAATAGAGGATTTTAGGAAGGATGGGGAGGAAATAGGAAAGGTAGGAAGATGAGAGGAAAGAATAGAGGAGGAAAATTTAAGTAAGGGTAGGATGGAGAATATTAGAAAATGGCTAGAGGGTATTCCGATTGAAGGGATAGAAAAAGGAGAGAGGGAAAAAATAGAGATTAGGAGGAAAAGAAAGAAGAAACAACTAAAAAAAGCATAAAGCAGCACAACTGGGAAGAGGTTGATCTGCTGTTCGAAGAGGAACTTGATTCAAAAAGCTAGCAAATGGCCAGCAGTTTTAATGAAAATCAACAGGTGGATTTCAATGCATCATTCGAGGGTATGGGAAAGCAAACAACTAGGAATGTGCCTAATAGCAAGGAAAGAGCACTAGAGGAAATAAAATTCTTAGAAAGAAGCTTAGAAAGGTTATATAGAACAAAGAAGTTAGAACAAGTCCCACCAACTGCTAACAAGTCGCAAAGAAATAGGAAAAAATATTTGAACATGAAATATGATTCAAAATGTATAACTAGGGCCCATGCAAAATACACTTAAAATGAATAGCCTATACTGGAACATAAGAGGAGTAGCGAACACTCCCACAATAAATAGAATTAGAAACTTAATTAAAATTCATAAAATTAAATTTATCGCACTAGCTGAACCAATGGTAGATAAAAGCCAAATTGAGATATATAAAACGAAAATAGGCCTTCATAAGGCATTTTCGAATCAAAAGGGTAAATTATGGGTTATGTGGAATAATTCAATGGACATTGAAATAGTAAAAGAACACGACCAAATAATTAGTTTTAAAATAGGTAAGAATACAGAGACTATCTACTCGGTAGTTTATGCTAGCAATGGCAAAGAAGATAGGAAAACACTCTGGAAAGAGCTGGATATAATAGAAGTGAGAAAATCCCGGTGGATTATAAAAGGGGATTTCAATGTTATTAGGAGCATTACCGAGAAAAGGGGAGGCAGGCCACCTGATCCGGTAGCTATAGCTCAATTTAATGAGGTAATTGCCAGTGCATGATTAATAGAGATAGAATACCTAGGTTCAAAATTCACTTGGTGCAACGGCGGGAAGAAAAGAGGAGCAATCTGGTCGAGACTAGACCGAGTACTAGTTAATGCGAAATGGCTAGATAAAATGGGGGAGATTAAAGTTCGGCATCTAAGTAGAACTTGCTCAGATCATAGCCCGCTCTTCATAACCCATCAAAAAAGGAACGTGAAACGGAATGGATTTATCTTCCAAAATATGTGGGGCATGCACAAGGATTTTGAGACAATAGTAAGAAACACATGGGAAAAATTGGCATCAGGTAACCCCATACAGATATTAGGAACAAAAATGAGGGAGTTACGTTAGGCACTTAACAAGTGGAATAAGGAGGTATTTGGTAACATAGTTGGAAAAATTCAAGAAGTGGAGCAGAAGGTAAGAATCTTAGAAATAGAATATGAAAATAAGCAAGATTATATAACTAGAATAAAAGTCAACAAAGCTAAAGCAGAACTAAGGCTTAGAATGCACATGGAAGAGGTCTTCTGGAAGCATAGGTCTAAAATAAAATGGTTGAAAGATGGAGACAAGAACACGAAGTTTTTTAATACAAAATCAAAAATCAAAAATCAAAAATTGGGAATAAAAGGTCTCAAAAAAGCTAATGGTGAGTGGATAGAAAAAGAGGAAGATGTCAAGAAAGAATTAAAAGAATTCTTTAAAAATCTTCTATGTGGGGCAAAACCAGATAGAAATCAGTCTCTAATGGGAAATATAGGAAGAACGATTACAGAAACGGATAATAAAATGCTAGCAGAAATGCCAACGGAAGAAGAAGTGAAGGAAGAAGTATTTAATGCCAATAAGGATAGTTCTGCCGGACCAGATGGTTGGAACAATGGGTTCTTCCAAAAATCCTGGCCCATAATTAAAAAAGATTTAGTAGCAACCATTACCTGGATCTTTGTAGGTACGGAAATTCCAAAAACATGGGCCAGCTCGCACATAGTATTGATCCCCAAGAAGGCCAGCCCGCAATAAGCAGAAGATTACAGACCAATTAGCCTATGTAATTCTATTTACAAAATATTAGCAAAAATCCTCCAGAATTGACTAAGCAGGATACTCCCAAAAATTATTTCACTAGAACAAGCAGGTTTTATTAAAAATATATTGATGATGGAATATATAATCTTGCATCGGAAATGATAAGAGATATAGGAGCTAAGGTGAGAGGCCATAATGTCATTATGAAGCTCGACCTATCAAAAGCTTTTGACAGGGTTGAATGGGACATATTATGTTACCTCATGAGAAAAATGGGGTTTTTAGAGTTCTGGATAGACATCATGTACAGATGTATATCTAGTGCCTGGGTTAAAATCCTCATAAACAGGCAATCAGGAGAAGAGTTCAAGCCCACTAGAGGGCTCAGACAAGGGGACCCATTATCCCCCTCTCTATTCAATATATATTTAGAACTATTCATAAAAACATAAATGAGCATGTTGAAAATGGAAGTATCCTACCATATAAATAGCCTAGAAACACCGCGTTAGTATTTCGCTTGGCATATGCAGATGATTTAATTATATTTATGAATGCCAGTAGTAAGTCGATGTAGAATCTAATGAGTTTATTGGAACTACTGGAGGAAGAATCAGGTCAAATGTTAAATAAGAATTAATGTCAATTTATGTTAGCGAAAAAAGCATCAGAGACTACGGAGCAAAGGGTTAAAAGAATTACTGGCTTTGCACAGTGCAAAGAAGCCATATTGTACCTAGGGTGCCCGATTTATGAAGGAAGATTAAAGGAAAAGAATTTTTCCTTCTTACTGGATAAGATAAGACAGAAAATTGCCAGATGGAAAGAGGACCTCTTAAACATGCCAGGAAGAATAACTCTAATAACCCATGTGCTACAGAGATCATTAGCTCATACCTTAATGACTACATAACCACCAAAAAGTATTGTTAAAAAACTAGAAATAGAAATGGCTAACTTTTTATGGGGAAAAAAAGATGGTAAAAACAAGTTGCATTGGAAAAGATGGAGAGACATATGTTATCCAAAAGAGGAAGCAGGATTAGGATTCACCAGCTTAAATGATATAGCCAAAGCTTGGGCATGTAAAAACTGGTGGAGGCTAAAAGAAAATGAAAGTCTCTGGGCATCATACATAAAGGCTAAATATGGGTTAAGTAATAAAGAATTTAAAGATCCAAAGAAAGCTTCCAGAAGTTGGAAATTGATGAGAAAATATCATAAAATAATAGAAAGACATACTATTTCAACTAAAAGTGGGTGAAAATGGAAATATAACCCGCAAGGTAATTTCTCTCTAAAAAGCGTCAAGGAGTTAGTTAGATGCAGAAGACCGCTTCATTCAAATGGAGGCTGGATAAAGGATTTGCCTCAAAAAACAAATGTGTTTATGTGGAAATTCTTAATTAACATCATCCCAGTAGATGAAAATATTCAGAGAAAAGGTATAAAATTAGCATCTAGATATGAATGTTGCTATCAAGAGATAGAAAACGTAGATCATTTGTTTTCTAAGGGAAAGATTGCAAAAAAAATATGGAACATATTAGAAACTGAAGTAGAAATTGGAAAAAGTACAGAGAGTTTTAGAAATAGATTAGAATTCTGGTCAAAAAAGCAAATAAAGAATAAAATTTTAAAATGGTTAAGGAATTATATCCCGCACATAGCTGTCTGGTGAATATGGAAAGCGAGGAACAAAAGTAGATTTGATAAAGTTAAAATGAACGATATGGCTATTTTAGAAGAGATCAAAAAAGAAATTGCGTTTATTTCTGCCTGCAACCCGATTAAACAGAGATGTACGAAAATAGATAAAGATAAAATGAATGTATGGAACTTAAATATAGCAGCAAGGCAAGCTCCTATTTTAAGATAATCAACTAGAATAAACCAATACAGAGAGGTCTAGTGCTAAATATAGATGGCAGTTTTAAGAGGGAAATGGTGAGGCAGGTGGAGGAGGAGCCATAAGAAACGAGGAGGGTCAAGTATTGAAAGCTTTTTCATCAAGAAATATAGCTTCCTCGGTGCTTCATGCAGAGATTTTGGCTCTGCAAAAGGGACTACAAATTTGTAAAGAAAATAATTATCTATATATACAAGCACAAGTTGACTCGGAATTATTAGTACAACTAATCTAAAATAAGACATATTTATGGGAATACGAAGAAGACATTGATGATGTTAAAAAAGTTTTAAAAGAATTAAAAGGTGAAATAAAGCACATTTATAGAGAGGCTAATGCTTTGGCGGATAAACTAGCCGGAGAAGGAATGAAAATTGGCCTCCAAGAATTTGAGGGAGATAGTATACCTGAAAGGTTAAAAGGATTAATAGAATTAGATAAAATTGGCTTCCCATATATTAGGACTCAAAAAAAATGAAACAAAATTATACTAATTAAAAATAAAAATAAAAATAAAAATAATAATAATAATAATAATAATAATAATAATAATAAGAAAGGGCTATTAATTTTAAGACCCATTAAAACACAAGAAGGATCTAGCTGCAGAACAAGACCTCCTAGTCCTGAGGGAGGGTAAAAAGAGAATAAAGGTTTGTGGGTCATATAGGCTTGCTTGTTATGCTTGCTTGAGAAGATATTTCAGGTGGAAGATGAAAATCGATAGAACCACAAAGAATGCAAGATCTCTTATTTGATTGCATGTTTAAAATTGTATGCAGAGAAGATTAATCATCCTAGTCCTGAAGGATGTTTAAAGGTTAATAATGATAATAATGATATATCTGCTGGAAGTTTTGTTTTGTTTCATATTTTGTTTGCCTTCAACTTATCGAAGTACATAGTTATGCTGGACTGAGGTACAAAAGTAGGTTGCTCTCGGGGGGCCGCTGCTGTGTGCATGAGTATGGGAAGTCTGTAAGAGTCGGTAAGAATAGGGAGAGTAATTGGTTAAAATTGTGAGCTAAAAGAGTAAGGTTAGTCGGGGGGTCGGTCACTTACAATCTAGGCTGTAAGTGCTTGGGGGTTATACTCTAGTCAGGGAGTCAGTAAACTGCAGTTCAAGTAGATAGGAAAGGAATCATCAAGCACACAAGAAGCCGAAGGAAGGAAGCACAAAGAGGATAGAACAAGGGCCCTCAAAGGTGGATAACATGGGTAGCTCAAGATAGAAGAGAAATAAAGCACAGCAGAAGGGAAATAAGGCATACGCCGATCCAGAAACATTTTGCAGATATGAAGCGGTGGAGAAGGATTTAAAGGGGGAAGATGTTGATATAGTCTTTCTAGACTGTACCAATATTCTGTGCGGGTAATGAGTATATAAAGGTGTAGATCTCAAGTTATCTTTTTTTGCAGACTTGAGAGGGCTAGAGGATTTAGAGTTGGACAGAAAACAAGGGCCAAGCATTGGTAACCTATTTACAGGCGATTTTGCTAAGGGTCTATCGACATTTATGATGTCTGTTACTTGTCTATGCTATGTGTTTGTATCATTTATGTAGTGCGTATCTGTGAGTCATAGATTTGGGTCAATTTGATGTGAAATGACTGCTTGCCAAGCATCCTGTAAATAACCTATAAGGTGTTTGTAAAAAAGTCAGGCAAGCAGTGTCTGAGTCTGCTATAAGTGTATGGGGGTGTTTGGTCGGTCGGTTGTTTGGAGTCTGCTCATCTTCGGGATTGGTTCAAGCCTCTTCACTATGCTGCGGAGGGATGAGGATCAAAGGAAAATGAAGAAAAATGAAGGAACTCTAGGAGAAGAACAAGAAAAGGGGAGCGGGAAAAGAGCCAAGAAGTTGCAAAATGAAGGAGTAAGAAAACTTCCAAAGGGTTAGTAGGAAATCAGATTCAAAATTCAACATTACGCATAAGATTATTAGGGAATGATATATTCGAATATTAATATAGGCTAGAACTTGTCTTTTTTTCTTATTTTAAGAATTGGGTATAAAAGGGGAAAGGGTAGTCTTTAGTTTGTAAAAATGGTATTCCTCCGCCAAAAGAGAGGGTTATAATAATAAAACAAAAAATTATAAAAAAAAAGAATAAGAAGAAGAATAATTATAAGAAGATTAACAAGAATATGAAGAATTAGAATAATAAAAAGAACAAAAAGTATAAAAAAGAATTAGAATGATAATGAGAATAAGAAACATAAGAAAAATTAGATGAAATATAAAGATAAAAAGAATAAGAAGAATAAGAAGCAAAAAATGAATAAGAATAATAAGAATAATAAGAAGAATAAGATGAAAAAGAATAATAACATGAATAAAAATAATAAAATGCATAAGAAGAATAATAAGAATAATAAGAATAATAAGAATAAGCAGTATAAGAAGAAGAAAAGGAATAGGAAGAATAAGGAAAGTAAGAGGAATTAGAATAATAAGAAGAATAAGAAGAATAATAAGAATAAAAAGAATAAAAAAAATAAAAAGAATATGAATAATAATAATAATAAGTATAAGAAGAATAAGAAGAATAAGAAGAATAAAAAGATTAAGAAGAATAAGAATAATAAGAAGAATAAGAATAATAAGAATAATTAGAAGATTGAGAAGAATATGAAGAATAAGAAGAATATTTCGAAGACAAGAATAATATGAAAATAAAAGAATAAAAAGAATAGGAAGAATAAAAAGAAAAATAACAAAAAGAAATTAAAAAAGAATAAGAAGGATGTGAAAAATAAGCAGAATAATGAGAAAAATCAAAAAAAAAAGAAAATGGAGAACAAGGAGATTAACGAGAATAAGAAAATAAGAATAAGAAGAAAAAGGAGAATAATAAAAATAAGAAGAATAAAGAGAAATAGGAGAAAGATGAGAATAAAGAGAATAAGAAGAATTAGAAGAATAAGAAGAATGAGAAGAAAAGCAAGAATAAGAAGAATATGAAAAAAAAGAAGAATAAGAAGATTAAAATGAATAAAAAGAATAAAAATTTTAAGAAGAATAATAAGAATTAAAGAATAAGAAGAAAAAAAAGAATAAGAGGAATTAAAATAATAAAGAGAATAAGAGGATTAAGAAAAATAAAAAGAATAAGAAGAATAAGAATAATATAAATAATAAAAAGAATAATAAGAATAAAAAAATAATAAGAATAATAAGTATAAAAAGAATAAGAAGAATAAAAAGAATAATAAAAATAAATAATAATAATAATAAGATTAATATGAATAATTAAAAGAATCAGAAAAATAAGAAGAATATGAAGAATATGAAAAATAAAAAGAATAATAAAAATAAGAAGAATAAAAAGAATAAGAAGAATAAGAAGAATAAGAAGAATAAGAAGAAAAATAATTATAAAAAGAATATGAAGAATAATAAGATTGAGAAGAATAAAAAGAATAAGAACAAGAAGATTAAGAAAAAAAAGTAAAAGGAGAATTATAATAAAAAAGAAGGATAAGAAGAATAAAAATAATAAGTAGAAAAAGAATAAAAAGCAGAATAAGAAGAATAAGAAGACTGAGATAAAGTAAAAGTATAACAATAATAAAAAGAATATGAAGAATAAGAAATCTTAGAAGAATTAGAAGACTAAGAAAAATAAGAACAATATGAAGAATATGAAGAATAAGAAGAATAAGAAGAATAAGAACTATAAAAGAATAAGAAGAATATTATGAATAATAAGAAAAATAAGAAGAATCATAAGAATAAGAAGAATAATAAGAAATATAATTATAAAAAAAAATAAGAAGAATAAGAATATAAAGTAGAATAAAGAGAATAATAAGAATAAGAAAATAAGAAGAATACGAAGAATAAGACGAAAAAAAAAGAATATTAAGAATAAAAAGATTAAAAATAAAAAGAAGTATAAGAAGTATAAGAAGTATAAAAAGAATAAGAAGAATAATAAGAATAATAAGAATAAGAAGAAATAGAAGAATAAAAAGAAATAGAAGAATAAGAATATTAATAAGAATAAAAAGAATAAGAAGAATGCGATGAATGAGTAGAATACGAAGAATAAAATAATAACAATAATTAGAATAATTTGATGAATAAGATGAATAAGAAGAATAAAAAGTATAAGAAGAATAAAAAGAATAAAAAGAATAAAAAGACTTCATCCTTTCTGAAAAATGCTTTCAACTTATTGAGAAGGAAATTTCAATTTCTAGAAAGAGAATTCTCTATTTTCAGCCTAAAAAGCCAGATTCAAGCTCAAAATGGCGCAAAATGACTTCCTTGCTGATAAGAATTCTTTTGCCTCAATTATGTAAAAGACCACCTATGTTTCTCCAACCTTCGGAAACAAAGAGGAGTTCCCGTTAATAATTTTTTCAAATGCCAATCTCAACCAAATGGCAGCCCCCTTCAATAACATACTTGTAGAAAAATTCTCTGATGGCAAGCCTCGGGTAAACGAAATACATGACTTCGTCACCTCGTTGAAGCTTAAGGGAGTAACTAAAATAGGAGTTTTTGACTACAAGCATGTGTTTCTGCAACACACGGTGGAGGAAGACTTCAACAGACTATGACCCTGAGGTTTGTGGTATATCAATGGCTTCCCAATGCGTGTCTTCAAGTGGACGATGGATTTTAACACTCTGGAGTAGCTTCCATTTGCCCCGCTATGGTTTTCATTGCCAAACTTGCCTCTCCCCTTCTATAATAAATATGCTCTACACTCTATTGCATCTTGTTTGGGAAGGCTTATCATGAAAGATGAGGCCACGACTTCCATCAACAGACCAAGTAGTGCTCGAGTCTGTATCGAGACTAACTTACTTTCACTGCCTCCACAAAAATTGTGGATAGGTAGTGAGGGAGGGAACGGATTATGGCAAGTCATTGTCTCTGAGCTCCTTCCCAGTTACTGTAAAGGTGGTAGAAGAATGAGCCATGAGCTAGCCGAGTGTAAGTTAGGTATGGGGAGGGTAGATGAGGAACTATGTAATAGGGGAAGATGATTGAGCAAACAGAAATGGGTTAGGAAGGACATGGGGCTAGGCTGGGTAGTGGAAGGTAATGAGGAAGAGATGGTTGGTAAGGATAGAAAAGGAGTCGGTGTCAAAGGTTTAGGAGAGGGGAGGTTCCAGAATAAAGGAACCCCATTATAAGGCTTTGATAACCTGAATTTAGAGGGTGAGTGCAGAGAAGAAATTGAGAAGTACAGGGTAGGTACTGAGGTAATGGAAGAGGAAGGGCAACTTAATGTTCTAAATGAAGTTAGAGAAATGATAGAGGCTGCACTTGCCTCGTCTATTAATTTAGAATACAAAAGGTTAAACAGAAAAAATAGGTAGAGGAAGATGTCTAAAACTAATACCAAGGAGAATAATTTAAGCTGGATAGAAGATGATGAGTTAGATTTTTTTGAATGTGAGTTAGAAACTAAAAGTAGCAGCTTTGTAATTCAGAACATGAACACGAATAGATTAGAAATTCGAAACCCTAAAGATGATCTAGATACGGCAATATCAAAGTGGGATGCTTATTCTAGAGAGGAAGCGATGGAAGAACTAAAAATAATGGCCTTTCACCTTGGAATAAGTTTCAGAGATACAGATGCGGAATCTTCTTCCATAAAATCACAGAGGAATAGGAAGAAATACCTAACTATGAAATATAATTCGAAATGCATGACGAGAGCACACGCAAAAATCAGCTTTTAATTGATAGGCTCTTATGCTGGAACATAAGAGGGGTGGCGAATACACCCTCTTTAATTAGGTTAAAAAAGTTGATTAGAATACATAAACCTATAGTAGTCATGATACTTGAACCAATGGTAGATAGTAATCAGGTTGAAAATATATAAAAAGTCTATGGGCTTTGATAATATTATAGCGAACTTTAATGGCATGGTTTGGGTAATATGGAATAATAAATTAGATGTTACAGTAATAAAAGATAGAACAAATGATTCATTTAAAAATCTATGGCCTCTCAGATCTATTATTGACGACAGTTAAAGCTAAAAACTTGAAGAAGGAAAGGAAAACTATTTGGAGAGATATGTCGGAGGTCTCTTCTAATGACCTACCATGGTTGGCTGGGGAAGACATCTATGTGATCAGGAACCCCGGTGAAAAGAAAAGAGGTAGAAGCCCTAATGCCGAAGCTATGTCCCATTTCAATAGGGCAATTACTAATGCTAATTTAATGGAAATTGATTATCTTGGAGCAAATTTCACCTGGTGTAATTATTGGAGGAATAGAGACATCATATGGGCAAGACTCGACATATTCTTGTGTAATTCAAAATGGGTAGTTTCTGTAGGAGCTACATGTTGTAGACATTTGAGTAGGACTTGTTCAGACCATAGCCCAATTTTTTTAACGTGTAAAGGGAAACATAGGCTGGTAACCCTATTTGTATTTTAGAATATGTGGAGAATGCATGGAAAATTTGAATCGATTGTGAGTGAATCGTGGTCTGAACCAATGACAGGGAATCCACTGTAGGTTATGGCCCTTAAGCTGCGTAGGTTAAAGTTTCGTCTAATTAAATGGAATAAAAAGAGTTTTGGAAACATACACTCACAGATTTTACAGGCGAAAGAAGAAGTGGAGATGTGTGAAATAGAATATGAAAGTGACAAAAAAGAAGAGATTAGACAAGATCTAAGTAATGCTGAGGTAGAGCTACGACTGAGACTAAGCATGGAAAAGGTCTTCTGGAAACAAAGAGCAAAAATAAAGTGGCTTAAAGAAGGAGATAATAATACAAGGTTTTTTCATTCAATGGCAAAAATTAAAAGTGAGAAATGAAGAATTAAGGGTATTAAAAGTTCTGAAGGTGATGGGTATTAAAAGAGAATGAAATAAAGTCACATCTGGAATAATAATTGAAAAAACATTTATGTGAAAACAGTATGCATGTAGGGGACAGCCAATTGCAGGTAATTAGGAATGGAATCTCATAGGAGGTAAATAGAAAATTGGTGGAATCCCCAGAAGAGGAATAAGTAAGATTAGCAGTATTTAGCATGAATACGGATAGCATGGCAGGACCTGATGGATGGAATAATGCATTTTTTCAATTAGGTTTCCAGATTATCAAGAAAGATCTAGTATAGGCCATTAAATAAATATTTACAGTCGCATAAATTACAAAATCATAGGTAAGTTCTTTTATTGTGCTTATTCAGAAAACTAATAATCCACAGAGATGAGAGGACTTTCAGCCGATTAGCTTATCTAATGCTATATATAAAATTTTAGCTAAACTGTTTCAAAATAAGCTAAAATATATTATTCCAGATATAATTTCACAAGAACAATCTGGTTTTGTTATGAATAGATTAATGGTAGAAAATATAAGTTTGGCATCGGAGTTGATAAGGGATATTGAGGCTAAGGTTAGAGGCCATAATGTTGTTCTTAAGCTGGACCTGTCTAAGGCTTTTGATAGGGTTGAATGGTCTAATTTATATTACGTTATGCGGAGAATGAGATTCTTGGAGTTTTGGATAGATTTAATATATAGATACATATCTAGTGTATGGGTCAGAATAATTATAAATGGGAGAAAAAGTGAGGAATTTAAGCCAGTAAGAGGTTTGAGGCAAGGGGATCTTCTATCTCCCTATCTCTTTAATATTTACTTAGAGATAATTCTTCTTAACTTAAAAGAAAGAATGTATGAGAGGAAAATATTAACCTTTAGGTAGCCGAAGAATACTCCGCATATTGGCTGTTTGGCATATCTAGAAGATTTGATCATATTCACTAATGCAAGTAAAAAATCACTTATTAGTCTCATGGACTTATTAAATACCTTAGGTGAAGAATCTGGTCAAATCTTAAACACGAACAAATGTCAATTCATATTGGCAGAAAAATCCTCGGATGGGGTAAGTCAGAGGGTTAGAAACATCACTGGCTTTACTCAGAAGAGAAGAGCATTGATGTATTTGGGCTGCCCGATATTTGAGGGGAGGCTAAAAGCAGAGCATTTAAGCTTTCAGGTAGGAAAATTGAGGAAGAAGATAGCAGGTTGGAAAGAAAACTTGTTAAGCATGGGGGAGAGCGACATTAAGCAAGCATGTGCTGCAAGGTTCTATTGTGCACATTCTATCGGTTATGCATCCGCTGAAGAAGGTTATAAAAGAATTAGAAAAAAGAAATGGCAAATTTCTTGTGGGGGAAAAAGGAGGGTAAGCCAAAATTACACATGCGTAAATGGGAAGATTTATGCAGACCTAAAGCAGAAGCTGGCCTGGGCTTCACAAGTCTAACAGATACCGCCAGTGCATGGACTTGTAAGAGTTGGTGGAGGATGAAAAAGAACGAGAGTATTTGGGCAAAATTCATCCGTAGTAAGTATGGTGGGGAAAAAGAGTCACTAAAGAATGCTAAGAAGGCTTTAATCGCCTGGAAGGCTATGTATAAGCACAAAGAGCTAGTAGAATCTCATTCAAGACTTAGTAGAAGTGTCTAGAAGTGGACCTTAAATGCACAAGGTAATTTTACTCTCAAGTTAGCAAAAGAATTGATAAGAAAAATAGTAAGCCTTGGCTCTTATTTAAAAAGATATGCCAAAGAGATACCCCACAAAAAATGAAAACCCTCTTATGGAAGACGCTCTCAGAAGCCATCCAAGTAAATACAAACATTCAGAAAAAAGGTATTAGGATAGCTTCCAGGTGCAAATGCTATTTTTTAGCAGTAGAGAGCACGAATCACCTTTTTTCAACAAGTGACATAGCAAAAGAGGTATGGAGACAGCTTGAACCTTCCCAGCATAATGAAGAAGCCTTTGGTCCTAGAATTATGTACTGGGAGAGATTCAAATCCAAAAATAAAGCATGTACTTGGCTTATTGAAAATCTCCCTCCAGTAATAGTGTGGAGTATATGGATAGCTAGAAATAGGAGTAGATTTGATAACATTAAAATGAAAGCGGAGAGTATCTTTTAGGATATTAAAAAAGAAATTTCAATAATATCTACTATTAAACTGGTTAGAGGAGTGAATATAGAGGTTTGCAAGGAGTTTGGAGATAAATGGGGTTTAAAATTAAGGAAAGAAAGATGACGGGGCTTGAAAAGTGTTACTTGGGCTAGGTAGTACTTAATACAGATGGTAGTTTTAATAGGAATAATGGATTGGCAGGAAGGGGGGAAATTAGGGATTCGAGCGGGAATATAATCTAATCTTTCATAATGAATAGTAAGGCCTGCTCGGCTTTACAAGCAGAGATTCATGCCTTACTAAGAGGCTTGCAAATTTGTGATAGGCTTGAACTCATGCACATTAAGTTTCAAGTGGATTTGAGTCTTCTAGTTGGACTAGCCTTTAAACGGTTGGAGCTGTAGAAATACGAAGAAGAGGTAAGAAAAATTAGAGATTTAATGAATAAACAAAATGCCATAATTAAACATACGTATAGTGAGGCAAATGAACTAGCTGATAGGTTAGTAAGAGAGGGTATTCGTAAAGGTGAGCAAGAATTTGATGGGAGGTCAATTCAGCTAGCTTTAATGGAATAGTTAATTTAGATAAACTAGCATATCTGTATGTCAGAATGAGAAGAGGTAAGGAGGCTGCTATAGCACAACATAAAAATGAGAGGAAAAGGAGAGGGTTAGGTGGGGTGAATGCGAGAAAGGTGGGAGAAGGTAGGTGGGGGACGTGGGATAGAGATGTTTGTTTGCTACTTGCAGGCTGCAGGACACCAAAGCTGTGGCAGGCAAGGTGAGAAAGGAATGAGGGGAGCTACAGGAAGCCCATGCTCTCCAGCTAGATGCAATGGAAGGAGCTCTACAGGAGGCCCAAATTCCTAGTTTCACTTATGTAATTTGTATTTGTTAGGGGAATGGTGGTTTTAATGTAAGGGAATGGGACTCAAGGGTTGAGGGTAGAGGTTGGTTATTTTTGTGCTTGTGTTTTTCTCTTTGGTCCAGGAATGGAAATTCACTTAATGAAGGAGAGACAATGAGCTTCGCGGAATGCTGCTAGGAGGGACAAGAGATGGAGGACTGTTCAGGCGTGTTGTTACTTTATTTTTTGGAGTGTTTGTTAAGTCTGTAAGGGGCTATGTATTAGAGGGAGGGTAGTTTGATCACTGTTTGTATATTTGATGGAAGTTGGTAAGGGGAGGGAAGGAGGAGAGGGTAAGGAAGTTAATATGACAAGAGGCATAGATATTTCTGTTTCTATATGCAGGCTAATAGCAGTAAATAACAAGAGGAAAAGGCGGAAAAGAGACAAGTATCAAGCTTTGACGGAAGCAAAGAAGAGCAGGAGCATGGAAGGATGCGGGCCCTTGTTTTTTTGTTTTATTCTTTTCTGCTTTACTTTGGAACAAATGGCAATGTGTTAAGGGGTGGGAAAGGGGAAAGAGTAGGTAGAGCATTATACCGCTATAGTACAGGATAGAAGCTGAAGTCTATAAAGAGGTAGCAATAGAGGAAATGGGGAATCAGAAAGCAAAGCTAAAGGCCTTCAGGATTTCAGAATCTCGCTAATTCAAATAGCAAGCAAAAACAAAGAAAAAATCATGTAAATGCGCTTTTTAATTTGTGAATATTACATAGGAGAAAAGAAAGGGTGTAAAGGAAAATGGGCAGCAAGTAAGTAGGTTGTAAAAATGGTATTCCTCTGCCAAAAGAAAAGATTAATAATAAAAACAAACTTGTCAAAAAAAGTGAAGAATAAGAATAATAAGAAAAATAATAAGAATTAGAATAATAAAAAGAATAAGAAGAATAAGAGGTATAAGAAGGATAAAAATATTAAGAAGAATAAAAAGAATAAGAAGATTAAGAAGAATAAAAAGAATTAGAAGACTGAGAAGAATAAGTAGAATAAAAATTATAACTATAATTAGAAGAATGAGAAGAATGAGAAGAATAAGAAGAATAAGAAGAGTAAGAAGGATAAGAATAATAAGAAAAAATGAAGAAAAAGAAGAATAGTAAAAATAAGAAGAAAAGAAGAATAAGAAGAATACGAAGAATAATAAAAATAAGAAGAATAAGAAGTATAAGAAGAATAAAGAGAATAAGAAGAATAAGAAAACTAAGAAGAATAAGAAGAATAAGAAGAATAAAAAGAATAAGAAAAATAAGAAGAATACGAATAATCAGATTAATAAGAAGTCTAAATAGAAAAAGAGGATTAAGAATATTAAAAAGAATAATAAAAATAATAAGAATTAGAATAATAAAAAGAATAAGAAGAATAAGAAGAATAAGAGGTATAAGAAGAATAAGAATGAAAAAAGAATAATAAGAATAATAAGAATAATAAGAATAATAAGAATATGAATAATTAGAAGAATCAAAAGAATAATAAGAATTAGAAGAATAAGAAGAATAAGTATAATAAAGATAATAAGTAGAATAAGAAGTATATAAAGAATAAGTAGAATAAGAAGAATAAAGAGAAAAGGAGAAATTAGAAGAGTAAAAATAATAAGAAGAATAAGAATAATAAGAATAATAAGAATAATAAGAAGAATAAGAATAATAAGAATAATAAAAAGAATAAGAAGAATAAGAAGAATAACAAGAATAACAAGAATAAGAAGAATAAGAAAAATAAATAGAATAAGAATAATAAGAAGAATTAGAAGAATAAAAAGAATTAGAAGAATAAGAAGAATTAGAAGAATTAAAAGAATCAGAAGACTAAAAAGAATAAGAAAAAAAAAAGAATATGAAAAATAAGAACAATAAGATGAATAAAAAGAAATTTGCTTCTCTCTCAATTTTAGAGAGAGAAAGTGCAGTTTCTATAGAGACAACCCCACTATTTTTGTGTGAAAAAGCTTGATTTGAAGCCTAAAATGGATGAAATTAACTCTTTTTTTTTTGAAAAAATCATTCTCTTCAATATCAAATGAGCCCACGTTTGTATTTCTAGCATTTGACGCAAAAAATGAGGCCCCCGCAGTGTTATTTACGAAAGAATATATGTTGAAGCCCACTGCCCCATTCGACCACACTTTTGTTGAGAAATTTTTCAATGGCACACCCAGATTTATTACACTACATGACTTCATTGCTTCATTGAAATTATGGTAGCAGGTAAAAATTGTGAACTATGACGGTAAGCACACGATATTGTAGTTGAAGGGGAGAGATGACTTCTTCAGGGTCTGGTTAAGAGGTTCATGGAGTGTCACTAGTTACCCAATGCGTGTTTTCAAGTAGACACTAGATTCCTCTCCCTTCAAGGAGTCATCACATGCCCTTGTATGGTTCACACTACCTAAGCTTCCACTTCATCTCTATAATAAACATGCACTCCACTCAATAGCACTATGTTTGGGAAAACAATGGCTGCTAGTCGAAGCCACAACATGAATGACAAGGCCAGGTCTAGCCAAATTATGTGTGGAAATTGACCTCAAAATTACCCCCTGCAGAGAGTGTGGGTGGGCAGTGATCTCACCAATGGATTCTGGCAAATAATTATACAAGAATTCATACCATATTACTGCCTAAACTACCATAAAAAGGAATATGAGTAGGCAGATTGTATTGCTAGTGCCAAAAAAAGAAGGAAGTCACATTTAATAAGAATGAGAAGAGAGGCAAAACATGTGCAAAAGGGAGTTTAGAAAAGGGGAAACCGAAGGTGAAAAGATAGGGGAAGAGGCAGAAAAGGGAGGGGAGCAGAGGGAAATAGAATGGGAAAGAGAACAGAAATAGAAAGGGAGGGAAGCAAAGGCAGAGATAGAAATACGGATAGTGAAAAAGGTTGAGAAAGGGTAGAAAAGGTTAGGAAGAGAGAGGAAAAGGAAGTAACACTACAGGAAGACCAAGAGAGAATTGAAGGGGAAGAGTCTAAAAAAGAGAAGGAGATAGGAAAAAGGAGGATGAAAGAGATTTAAAAATGGTTAGAGAAGGTGCAAAGGGGGGGCATAAATGTTAGAAGGAGAGGGGAGGAGAAGAGATGTATGGGCTAGAGGAAAGAAGAGGGTTGGGATAAGAGAGATGGAAGCAGAAAAACACATAGAGCAGCTTAATTGGGCCGAGGATGATTTATTGTTAGAAGACGAATCAGAGGCTAAAAGCTGGCCATTTACTAGCATGAAAAAGGAGAAGAATATGTTGGATTTGAATGCAATACATATGATCTAGCCAAAAAAAAAAGAAGAAAAATAAGAATTAGAAGAATAAATAGAAAAAAAAATTAACAACACTTAGAAGAATAAGAAGAAACAGAAAAATAAAAAGAATAAGAAGAATAAGAAGAATAAGAAGAATAAGAAGAATAAGAAGAATAAGAAGAATAAGAAGAATAAGAAGAATAAGAAGAATAAGAAGAATAAGAAGAATAAGAAGAATAAGAAGAATAAGAAGAAAAGATTAATTAGAAGAATAATAAGAATAAGAAAAATAAAAAGAATAAAAATAATAAGAAGAAAAAGAAGAAAAAGAATAATAATAAGAAAAAGAAGAAAAAGAAGAATAAGAAGAATAAGGAGAATAAGAAGAACAAGAATAATAGAATAATTAGAATAATAATAATAATAATAAGAAAAATAAGAAGAATAATAAGAATAAGAAAAATAAGAAGAATAAAAAGAATAAGAAGAATAAAAAGAATAAAAGGAATAGAAAAATTAAGAAGAATATAAAGAATATAAAGAATATAAAGAATAAAAAGAATAAGAAGAATTTGATGAATTAGAAGAATAAGAATAATAATAAGAATAAAAAGAATAAGTAGAATAAGATGAATTAGAAGAATAAAAAAAATAAGAAGAATAAGAAAATAAAAATAATAAGAAGAATAAAAACAAAAAGTTGAATAGGATGAATAAGAAAAAAACGTATAAGAAGAATAAGAAAAATGAGAAGAAATATAAGAATAATAAGAATAAGAAGAAATAAAAGAATGAGAATAATAAGAATAATAAAAATAATAAGAAGATTAAATAGAAAAAGAAGATTAAGAAGATTAAGAAGAATAAGAAAAATAAGAAGAATATAAAGAATAAGAAGAAATAAAAAAAATAAGAATAATAAGAAGAATAAAATTAATAAGAAGAATAAAAAGAATAAGAAGAATAAAAAGAATAAGATGAATAAGAAGAATGAGAAGAATAAGAAAAATAAGAAGAATAAGAAGAATAAGAAGAATAAGAACAATAAGAGGAATAGGAAAATTAAGAAGAATAAGATGAATAAGAAGAATAAGAAGAATAAGAAGAATAAGAAGAATAAGAAGAATAAGAAGAATAAGAATAATAAAAAGAATAAGATGAATTAGAAGAATAAGAAGATTAAGAAGAATAAATAGAATAAGAAGAATAAATAGAATAAGAACAATAAAAAACGAAGAATAAGATGAATTAGAAAAATAAAATTAAAAAGAAGAATATGAAGAATAAGAAGAATGAGAAGAATACGAACAATAAGAAGAATAATATGAATAAGAAGAATAAAAATTATAAGAAGAATAAAAAGAAAAGGAAGAATAAGAAAAATTTTAAAAAAAAGTATAAGAAGAAAAAAAAGTATAAGAAGAATAATAAGATTTAACGAATAATAATTATAAGAAGAATAAGAATGATAAGAATACTAAGAAGATTAAGTAGAAAAGGAAAAATAAGAAGATTAAGAAGAACATGAAGAATAAGAATAATAAGAAGAATAAAAACAAATAAGAAGAAAAAGAATAATAATAATAATAATTAGAAGAATAATAACAATAAGAAGAATAAAAAGAATAATAATTATTATAAGAATAATAACAATAAGAAGAATTGAAGAATAATAAGAATAAAAAGAATTAGAAGAATTAGAAAAATAAGATGAATAAGAAGAATAAAAAGAATAAGAAGAATAAGAAGAATAAGAAGAATAAGAAGAATAAGAAGAATAAGAAGAATAATAAGAATAAGAAGAATAAGAAGAATAAGAAGAATAAGAAGAATAAGAAGAATAAGAAGAATAAGAAGAATATTAAGAATAAGAAGAATAATAAGATGATTAAGAAGAATAAGAAGAATAAGATGAATAAGCAGATATATTAAGAATAAGGAGAATAAGAAGAATATAAAGAATTAAAAGAATAAGAGAATAATAAGAATTAGAATACTTAGAAGAATAAGAAGAATAAGAAAAATAAGAATAATAAGAAGAATAATAAGAATAAGATGAATAATAAGAATAAGAAAATAAGAAAAATAAGAAGAATAAGAAGAATTATAAGAAAAAGAATTATAAGAATAAGAATTATAAGAATAAGAATTATAAGAATAAGAAGTAAGTAGAAAAAAAAGAAAAAGAAGAACAAAAAAAAGAAGAATAAGAAGAATAAGTAGAAAATAAAAATTAAAAGAATAATAAGAATAAGTAGAATAATAAGAATAAGAAGTATAAAAAGAATTAGAAGAAGAATAAGAAAAATAAGAATAATAAGACTAATAAGAAGAATAATAAAAATAAGATCAATTTATAAAAATAAGAACAATAAGAAGAATAAGAAGAATAAAAATAATAAAGAATAATAAGAAAAGAACAATAATAATAAGAAGAATAAAAAAGATAAAAATTTTAAGTATAAGTAGAATAATAATAATAATAATAATAATAATAATAATAATAAGAATAAGAAGAATAAGATGAATCAGAAAAATATAAGAATTTGAAGAATAAGAATAAAAAGAAGAATGAGAATTATAAAAAGAATAAGTAGAAAATAAAAATACGAAGAATAAAAAATTAGAAGAATACGAAGAATAAAAGAATAAGAAGAATAAAGAAAAATAAGAAGAATATGAAGAATAAGAAGAATATGAAGAATAAAAAGAATAAGAAGAATAAGAAGAATAAGAAGAATTAGAAGAATAAGGAGAATAAGAAGAATAAGGAGAATATGAAGAATAAGGATAATATGAAGAATAAGAAGAAAAAAAAGAATAAGAATAATAAGAAGAACAATATGAAAAGGAAAAATAAAATGAATAAGAAAAATAAATAAAATCTGAAGAATAAAATGAATAAGAAGATTAAAAATAATAAGAAGAATAAGAAGAATATGGAAAAATAAGAAAAAAAAGTAGAATAAGAAGATTCAGAAGAATTATACAAATTAGTAGAATAAGAAGAATAATAAGAAAAAGAAGAATAAAAAGAAAAAGAAGAATAATAAGAAAAGGAAGAATAAAAAGAATAAGAAGAATAATAAGAATAAGAAGAATAATAAGAATAAGAAGAATAAAAAGAAAAAAAAGAATAAGAAGGATAATAAGATTAAGAAGAATACAAAGAATAATTAAAATAAGAACAATAAGAATAATAAGAATAATAAGAATAATAAGAAGAATAAGAAGAAAAAAAAGAATAATAAGAATAAGAAGAATAATAATAATAATAAGTATAATAATAATAATTAAATGAATTATAAGAATAATAATAATAAGAAAAATAAGAAGAATAAAAATAATAACAATAATAACATGAATAATTAAAATAAAAAGAATAAGAATAATAAGAATAATAAGAAGAATAAAAGAATAACAAGAATAAGAAGAATAAGAAGAATAAGAAGAATAAGAAAAATAAGAAGAATAAAAATAATAAGAATAATAAGAAAAATAAGAATAATAAAAAGAATAAGAAGAATAAAAAAATTGGAAGATTAAAAAAATAAGAAGAATAAAAAGAATATGAAGAATATGAAGAATATGAAGAATAAGGAGAATAAGAAGAATAAGAAGAAATAAAAGAATAAGAAGAATAAAAATAAAAAGTAAAATAAGATGAATAAGAACAAATAAAGAATAATAAGAATAAGAAGAATAATAAATATAAAAAGAAAAATTAAAAAAAGAATTAGAATAATAAAAAGAATAAGAAGAATAAAAAGGATAAGTAGAATAAGAAGAATAAAAAAATTAGAAGAATAAGAAGAATAATAAGAAATATAAAAAGAGATGAATAAGTAGAATAAGAAGAATAAAAATAAAAAGAAGAACGAGAACAAAAAGGAGAATAATAATAAAAAGATGAATAAGTAGTTTAAGAACAATTAGAAGAATAAGAAGATAAGAAGATAAGAAGAATAAGAAGAATACGTAGAATATGAAAAATTAGAAGAATAAGTAGAATAAATGAATTAGAAGGTATAGAATAATAATAATAATAATAATAAAATAAAAAAAAATACGAATAATAAGAAGAATAAGATGAATAAGATGAATAAAAAATAAGCATAATAAGAAGAATAACTAGAATAATAAGAATTAGAAGAAAAAAAAGAATAAGAAAAATAATAATACTAAAAATATTAATAATAAAAACAAGAATACGAAGAATAAGTAGTATAAGAACAATAAAATGAATAAGAAAAATAAGAAGAATAAGAAGAATTAAAAGAAGAAGGAAAAAAAACAAAAAAAAATAGAAATAAGAAGAATAAAAAGAATAAGCTAAATAAAAAGAATAAGAATTATAATAAGAATAATAAGAATAAGTAGAATAAGAAGAAAAAGATGAATAAGTACATTAAAAAGTATCAGAAAAATAAGATGAATAAGAACAATAAGAATAATAATAAAAATAAGAAGAATAAGAAATATAAAATGATTAAAAAAAATAATAAGAATAAGAATAATAATAAAGAATAACAAGAATATGAAGAATTTGTAGTATAAGAAGAATAAGAAAAAAAAATAAGAAGAATAATAAGAATAATAAGAATAATAAGAATAAAAAGAATATTAATAATAAATAAAATAAAAATAATAAGAAAAATAAGTAGAATAAGAATAATAAGAATAATAAGTAGAATAAAATGAATAAGAAGAATAAGAATAATAAGTAGAATAAGAAGAATAAGAAAAATAAGAAGAATAAGAAGAATAAAAATAAAAAGAAGAAAAAGAAGAAAAAAAGAATAAGAAGAAAAAAAAGAATAATAATAATAAGATTATGAAAATTAAGAAAAATAAAAATAATCAGAAGGATAAGAAGAATAAGTAATATTAGACGAATAAGAAGATTAAGAAGAATATGAAGAATTAGAAGAATAAAGAGAATAAGAAGAATTATAAAAATAATAAGAATAATAAGAATAAGAAGTATAAGGAGAATAAGAATAATAAAGAGAATTAGAAGAATAAGAATAAACAGAAGAATAAGAATAAAAAAAAGATTTGAAGAATAAGTAAATTTATTAATAATAAGAAGAAAAAGAAGAATAAAAAGAAAGGAATAAAAAAAAATTATAAGAATACAAAGAATAAAAACAATAAGAATAATACTTAGAATAAAACTATAAGAAGAATAAAAATAAAAGGAATAAAAAGAAGAATATGAAGAAAAAGAAGAATAAAAGGAATAAGAAGAATAATATAAATAAGAAGAATAAATAAAATAAGAAGAATAAGTAAATAAGAAGAATTAGAAGAATTAGAAGAATTAGAAGAATTAGAAGAAAGAAAAATTAAAAGAATTAAAAGAAATTGAAGAATAATAAAAAAAATACAATAGTAAGCATAAGAAATATAAGAAGAATAAGAACAATAAAATGTATAAGAAAGTACTTGGGTAAGAGTCCTGGTAAATGGTAAGTTAAGTGAGGAATTTAAACCAAATAAAAGTTTAAGGCAAGGGGATCCGTTATCCCCTCTTCTTTTTGATATCTATTTAGAATTGTTAATACGTAACTTGAATAAGAAAATATCCGAAGGTAAAATATTGTCATTCAGACAACCAATGAATACACCCAGAATAGACTGTTAAGCTTATGCAAATGACATTATAATATTTACAAATGCTAGCATAAAGTTTTTAATGAATCTTATGGATCTTCTCCAAATTTTTGAAAAAGAGACAGCCCTAATGGTTAATAAAAGTAAATGTCAGTTCATGCTTGCTAAAAATGCAAAATTAAAGTTAGTAGATAAAATAAAAAGTATTACAGGATTTGTAGAAATTAAAGGGGCATTAATGTATTTAGGTTTTCCGATATATGAGGGGAGGTTGAAGGAAGAATATCTAAGTTACCTTCAAGACAAACTAAGAAAGAAAATAGCAGGATGGAAAGAAGAGCTACTGGGATTTGGGGGGAGGATAACGCTGCTGTCACATGTATTACAAAGCACGCTAATGCACATTTTCTCAGTGATACACCCCCTAAGAAATTTATTAAAAAACTCGAATCGGAAATGGCCAACTTCTTATGGGGTAAAAAACAAGGCAGAAATAAACTACATTGGAAGGACTGGAAAAGTATCTGTTATCCGAAAGAGGAAGCAGGATTAGGTCTAATGAGCCTCTAGGACTTGGCAGCTGCCTGGGACTGTAAAAACTGGTGGATACTTAAAGAAAGTGATAATCTTTGGGCTAAATATATGCGGGCAAGATATTTAGATAATAAGAATAAGACCACTAAGAATGTCTCGAACAGTTGGAAGTCAATGGTAAAACAAAAAGAGATAGTAGACTCACACTCTATACAAAAGAGGAGCGGCTGGAAATGGACGTTAACACCACAAGGAAACTTTTCCCTCAAGTTGGCAAAAGATTTGGTCAGAAAGAAAAACTCAGCTCAAACTCTATTTAAATGGGTATGGCAAGAAAACATACCGCAAAAAATGCGCTCCTTCACATGGAAGGCTTTAATGAATGCTATACTGGTAGATAGAAATATACAAAAGAAAGGAATAATCATGGCATCAAGATGTGAATGTTGTTCACAAGCGGTTGAAACCACTGATCATTTGCTTTCTAATGGTCCCATCACAGCAGAAATATGGAAAGAAATGGAAGGGGAAAAAAGAATATGTAAAATAGATGATGGATTAATAGATAAAGTTAAAAAATGGGAAAAGGAGAACACGAAAAGCCCCACCATGAAATGGCTTAATCAAAAACTGCCGCATCTAATTATTTGGTGTATATGGAAATCTCGAAACAAAAGTAAATTCGAAAATATAAGGATGAATTTAACAGAAATTATAAAAGATATTAGAAAGGAGATATGTAATATATCACTAATAAAACCGATAGTTATTCAGGAAATGAAACAAGAAAAGAAGCTTGAGAAAGAATGGGATCTCACATCTAAAGTTTTTAAACAGCAATGGGCTAAATGTATACGGTGGAATGCTAAGCCGGTTGGTAAACTCTCACTTAATACGGATGGGAGTTTTAGCAGGGACACTGGAATAGCAGGAGGAGACGGGGTAATAAGAGATCATACAGGGACAGTACAGAGAGCTTTCACCAGATCTAGTAGAGCCTCCTCGGCTTTAGAATCTGAAATTAGAGCATTAAAATCAGGGTTAGAGATATGTAAGCAGCTTAACTTTAAAAACATTGAAGTTCAGGTAGACTCAAAATTACTAGTTGATACAGTAATCAATAAGAAAATATTATGGAGGAATGAAGAGGATCTAGAAGTAATTCTTGGTCTTATGGACGAACTGAAGGCCTCAATAATACATATATATAGAGAAGCTAATAATCTAGCGGACAGTCTATCTAAAATAGGCACCACTAGAGGAGATATAGAATATAATGAGAAACTCATGCCAAACAAACTAAAGGGAATAGCATGTTTAGATAAAATGGGTTTTCCTTATATTAGAACAAATAAACAGATCACGAAGGTATAACAAAGCCTCAACTTTCTGAGGGATTGGGCGGGAATAATGAGTATTTTAAAATATGTATCTTGACTTTCCTTGCAGGTGCTAAAATGTACGGGGGCTAAGATAATATCATAATATATATTCCGACTTTAACGCTGCTATATAAACGTTGTTATATAATAAAGCCACAGTGAATCTTAAATAAGGATAATTCTACTATTCCTTGTTTTGCTGCTGTTCTTGCTGCTGTAATAGGACAAGGAAATAGGGCAAGGTAATAGTGCAAGGTATTGTTGCTTGTGTTGCTGTTCCTTTTTGTGTTGCTTGTGGTTTGGTTTTGCTGTAGTGCTGCTGTTCCTTGGTGCTTCCTTTTGTTTGGATATATGTTAGGGTGAGGTAGCAAGTATAGATTGGGCAGAAGAGTTAGGGTTAGGTTATTAAATGCATGTATAGAGGGGGGGTTTTTTGTATATTTTACTGTTTTGCAGGAAATATTGCAGACAAATCAATATTGGTTGTGGTAAAGACAAGAAAGGAGGTTTTGCCACTTCGAGGTGCTGGAATGGGAAGGAAGAAGAAGCGGTTGTTGTTGATGTTTATTTTATTTCCAGATTCTTTGTTAAGGGGAGGGTTAATCGGGACAAGGGGAGAAAGAATGTTGGTTTCAGATTAGAAGCTGAAAGACAGGAAATGAAGGACTTTAAGAGGTTTAGGAAGACAGTTAAAGAGGCTCGGGGATAGCTAAAGAGGCATTATTGGAGGCTCCAAGAGACGCAATAAAAGAGAAGCTTAAAGGGCAGCATAAGGGACATCATAAGAGGCAATAAAAAGCATTAAAGGATCACATTGAAGTTACTAATGATATACAAAAAGCAAAGATTTTACTCATAGCATATTCATATTTACAAGCAGTTTAAATGTTTTGATGCAAGTGAAATGTATGATTACTTGTTAATTTGTATGCATGTCTCATTAGATAATACCCGATAGGGGTATATAAGATATGAAGGGTGTAAAGGGCATTGGGTAGCAAGCAAGTAGGTTGTAAAAATGGTATTCCTCCGCCAAAAGAGAGGGTTAATATTAATAAAACAAACTTAAAAAAAAAGTATAAGAAAGTTAATAAGAAGAATAACAAGAATAAAAAAATTAAGAAGATTAAAAAGTATAAGAAGAATAAAAAGAATAAGAAGAATTAGTAGAATAATAATATTAAAAGAATAATAAGAATAAAAAGAATATTAAAGAATAACAAGAATATGAAGAATAAGTAGTATAAGAAGAATAATAAGAATATGAAGAATACAGAGAATAAGAAGAATTAGAAGAATAAGAAACTCTAAGAAGAAGAATAATAATAATAATTATTATTATAATTAGAAGAATAAGAAGATTAAAAAGAATAATAAGAATATGAAAAATAAGTTGTATAAGAAGAATAAAAAAAATAAGAAGAATAAGAAAGAATAAGAAGAAAAAGAAAGTCTAAGAAGAGTAGTAATATAAGAACAATAAAAATATATGAGTAATAAAAAGATTAATAAGAATAATGTTGGGTTATTGTACTTCCACGATAGTGAGATTAAGCTACAAAAACAACAGAAACACAGAAAACAAGCATTATATATCCCAATCCAGCAAGCATCCATAACAGAATCAAAAAAAATGAAAATCAACACAAAATAACGTGGTTCGCTAGTCGCTCAGTACGACTAGCTACATCCACGAGAAAATGCTCATGTGTTACAGATTAAACCAAACAGAAACGTCTTATAGTATGCAGCACACAGGGCAGTCATGATAAATCGCACAGCGAGAAGAGCGAGAGACGAAGAACAGTTCTACGGGTCAAAAACAGCCACTCAAAAATAAAATTACAAATCATTTTATATTAAAAAACATCTTGGTTCATTTCATCGCAGCGGGACCTCTGTTATTGTGCTACTGCTGCATCCCCGACCTTTTAATATTTCTTTTCCTGCACTTACATGAAAATATTAAACCAGAAAAATATTTTGTTATACAAACAGATTATTAAATAAAAAACAAATTACAGATACAACAAATACGAATAATAAAAATAATAACAAGAATAAGAAGAATACATAGTAATAGAAGAATAATAAGAATAAGAAGAATAAGAAAAAAAATGAAAAAGAAGAATAAGAAGAATAAGAATAATAAGAATAATAAGAATAATAAGAATAATTAGAAGAATCAGAAAAAAAATAAGAATGAGATGAATAAGAATAAAAAGAATAATAAGAAGAATAATACGAACAAGTAGAATAATAAAAATAAGAAGAATAATTAAAATAAAAAATTTAAAAGAATAAGAAGAATAAAAAGAATTAGAAGAATAACAAAAATAAGAAGTATACGGAGAATAAGAAGAATAAGAAGAATAAGATGAAAAAGAAGAATAAGACCAATAAGAAGAATAATAAGAATAAGAAGAATAAAATGAATAAGTATAATAAAAAGAATAAGAAAATAAAAAAGAATTTAAAGAATAAAAAGATTAAGAAGAATAAAGAAAAATAAGAAAAAAAAAGAAGAATAAGAAGATTCAGAAGAATCATAAAAATAATAAGAATAATAAGAAAAAGAAGAATAAAAAGAATAAAAAGAATAAGAACAAAAAAAGAATAAAAATAATAAGAAGATAAAAAAGAATAAAAGAATAAGAACAAAAAAAAAATAAAAATAATAAGAAGATAAAAAAAAATAAGAAGAATAATAAGAATAATTAGAATAATAATAATATGAATAATATGAATAATAAGAAGAATAATAAGAATAATAATAATAATAATAATAAGTACAATAAGAAGAATTAAAAGAATTATAAGAAGAATAAAAATAATAACAAGAATAATATGAATAATTAGATTAAGAAGAATAAGAATAATAAGAAGAATAAGAATAATAAGAAGAATAAGAAGAATAAGAGAATAATAAGAATAAGAATAATAAGAGGAATAAGAAAAATACGAATAATAAGAAAATAAATAGAATAAGAATAATAATAAGAATAAGAATAATAAGAATAATAAGAAGAATAAGGAGAATAATAAGAATAAAAAGAATAAGAATAATAAGAAGAATTAAAATAATAAAAACAATAAGATAAATAAAAAGAAAAAGCAAAATAAGATGAATAAAAAGAAATAAATAATAATAAGAAAAAATAGAATAATAAAAATAAAAATAAATATAAAAAAAGAAGAATAAAAAGAATAAGATGAATAAGAAAAATAATAAGAATAAGTAGAATAAAAAGAATTTGAAGAATAAGAAGAATAATAACAAATGAAGAAAAAGAATAATTAAAAGAATTACAAGATTTAGAAGAATAAGAATAATAAAATGAATAAGAATAATTAGAAGATACGAAGAATTACAAGTTTTAGAAGAATAAGAAGAATAAATGAATATGAACAATAAGAAGTAAAGAGAAGATTAAGAATAATAAAAATAATTTTGAGAATAAGAAGATTAAAAAGAATAAAAAGAAACAAAATAATAATCAGAATTATAAGAATAATAATAATTATAAGAATAATAAGAATACTAAGAATAACCATAATATGAAGAATTAGAAGACTTAGAGCACTATAATAAAATGACAATTTTGTTAAAAAACTTTAGCTAGGGATCATTCCTTAGCTAAATCGCTAGCAATTAGCTATGGAATAGCAAGGGATTTTTGATTTTATATTGAAATAAATTCTAGCAACGGATTAGTGATCTATTAGTGATGGATCAGTGATGGAAATGTCTTATTGAAAATTTTGTCACTAATAGTTTCATAAATTTTTATGCAAAGAAAACTAAGAATTTAGCAGCTGTTTATCCCTCGCTAATTATATCGAGAAAATTAACAATGGAATTTCCCTAGCTAATTATATTGGGAATTTAGCGATAGATTTAGTGACAGAATTTCCCTAACTTATTATATCGAGAAAATTAGCGATTCAGCGATGGATTTTCCATAGCAAATTATATCGAGATAATTTTGTCACTAATATTTTCGTAGATTTTCTTTCAAAGAAAGCCAAGAATTTAACGACGGATTTAGTGATAGATTTTTTTTCTATCTAATTATATCGAGAAAATTAGCGACAGATTTAATGATAAAATTTTCCTAGCTAATTGTATCGAGATAAATTCCGTTGCTAATATTTTCATAGATTTCCAAGCAAAGAAAACCATGAATTTAGCAATGGATCTATCGATGTATTTTTTTCTAGCTAATTACATCGAGACAAAAATCCATCTCAAAATAATTATCTGAAATTTTTTTACTATTTTATATTTTATTGCAAGCGATTATTTTTTAAATTTTATTTTTCACAAAATATACCCCTTTAGCTAGAGATTTTTCCCTAGCTATTTGCACTAGGGATAATTTCTATCTCTAAACTTTAATGATTTAATTCTTTTATTAATTTATTATTTGTTTTAATATTGTATTTAATTTATTATATTAAATGTATGCCATGGTCTATAGATGAGCGATCCTTGAAAGGCACATTCTCCTCATAAAATTATAAAAAAAAGAATATTATAAATAAATTATTTAAAAAATATAAAAATACAAAAAAAATTATATTAATAAGTACTAAAATAACTATTTTTATGATTATAAAAATTTAATAAAATTATACAAAAAAATGTTTCTATAATTTTTAATTAAGAAACATAAAAATTTGTATTAAAGTAACATTAAATAATTAATTCTTTAATTATAATAATTTTTTAAGCTATTTTAAAAATTAAATGAACATACATTAAAATTTCTTCTAATATAAAGGTAAAATAATTCATGGTATTATTAAATAGAAAATATTTACAAAAATATCTGAAATGATTAATAAACTAGTAAATATTAATATTATTATAAGTATAAAATAAATTTATGATAATATGAACATTTTAAAAAAATAATTACTACAAAATTTTCAAATCTTGAATTATAATAAAAATTTAAATTTCTTACAAAATTTAAAAGAAAATAAATTGATATTTAAAAATAAATATATCGATGTTTGCCCTTACTAAAATTTATAAGAATTAAACAATAGAGTACTATTTTTACTATCAGCTTTTAATATTCAAGTCTTTATTAAAATAAAAAATATAACCTTTTTTATTATCTTTTCTCTTTAAGTAATTTTTAAAATTTTAAATTTATAAATGATATCAGATAATATGAAATTTTATGCCTTTATAATTATTTCATATTAGCTTCATTAAAAAAATAATATGAATTCTTAAAAATTTATAACCATAAAATATATATAAATTATATATTTTTTAACATAAAATGTTTAATGTGTGACTTTCATATGAAGTTTATAAATTTTGTAAAGTTATTTTAGATAGGTCCCATTTAGCAATGAAAGGTCCCATTTTTATTGCAATTTTAGCTAGGAAAATTAGTATCTTAGATAGGATATTTATGTCGGTATAATGTTTTAGCTGGGGAATCTTTCGCTAGCTAATTTTAAGCGACGAGCAGTTTAGATTGAGAAAGCTTTCAACATGAATCCGTCCCTATATTTTGTTTAGCGATGGAAACCCCTCATTTAGCAAGGGAATTGTCCCTAGCTATTTGGGAATTTTCTTAGAGTGTAATAATAATAAGAATATGAATAATAAAAAAAATATAAAAAATAAGAAGATTAAGAAGAAAAAGAAGAATAGGGGGATTAAAAAGAAAAGGAAGAATAAGAAATATATGTAGAATAAAAATAATAGGAAGAATAAAAATAATTAGAAGAATAAGAATAATAAGAAGAATAAGAAGAATAAGAAGAATAAGAAGAATAAGAAGAATAAGAAAAATAAAAATAATTAGAAGAATAAGAAGAATAAGAAGAATAAGAAGAATAAGAAGAATTAAAAGATTTAGAAGAATTAGAAAAATTAGAAGAATTAGAAGAATTAGATGAATAAGATGAAAAAGAAGAATAAAAAACTTAGAAGAAACAAAAAATTAAAGAATAAAAAGAATAAGTAGAATATTAAAAATAAAAAGAATAAGTAGAATAAAAAGAATAAAAAGAATAAGTAGAATAAAAAGAATAAAAAGAATAAAAAGAATAAGAAGAATAAGAAGAATAAAAAGAATAAGAAAAATAAAAAAAATAAGAATAAAAAAGAATAAAAAGAAAATAAAGAATATGAATAATAAGAATAATAAGAACAATGAGAATAATAAGGAGAATAAATATAATAGAACGAATTATAAGAATAATAAGAATAATAAGAATAATAAGAATAATGAGAATAAGAAAAATAAGAAGAATAAGAAAAATATAAAAAATTAGAAGAATAAATGGAATAAGAATAATAATAATAATAATATTAAGAAGAATAAAATAAATAAATAAAAAAGAATATTAAGAATAAGAAAAATAAGAAGAATTATAAGAATAAGAAGAATAGGAAGAATACATAGAATAAAAAGAATAATAAGCATAAAAAAATAAGAAAAATAAGAAGAATAAGAAGAAAAAGAATAATAAAAAAATAAGAAGAATTAGAATAATAAATGGAAGAAAATTATAAAAAGATTAAGAAGAATAAGATAAATAAAAAGAATAATAAGAATATTAAGAATGAGAAAAATAAGAAGAATAAAACAAATAAGAAGAATAAGAAGAATATAAAATATATGAAGAAACAGAAGAATAAGAATAATAAGAAGAATAAGAAGAATAAAAAAATAATAAGAATAAGAAAAATAATAAGAATTAGAAGAATAAAAAAAATAAAAAAGAAAAATAAGAATATGAAGAAAAGAACAATAAAAAGAATATTAAGAATAAGAAGAATAAGTAGGATAAGAAGAATAAAAAGTATAAGAAATAGAATAAGAATAAGAATAGTAAGTTGAATAAGAAGAATAAGAAGAATCATAAAAAAGTGTAATGAGAAGAATAAGATGATTAAGAAGAATAAGAAGAATATGAAGAAAAAGAAAAAAAAGAAAAAAAGGAAGAATAAGAAGAATAAAAAGAATAAAAAGAATAAAAAGAATAAAAAGAATAAGAAGTATAAGAAAAAAACAAGAATAACAAGAATCAAAAAAAATATGAATTAGAAAAATAAGAAGAAAAAAAAGAATAAGAAGAAAAAAAAAATAAAAAAAAATAAGAAGAATAAGAAAAATTAGAATAATAAAAAGAATACAAAGAAGAATAATAATACGAATAAGAATAAGAATATTAAGAAAAATAAGAAGATAAAGAAGAATAAGAGAATAAGAAAAATAAGAAGTATAAGAAGAATAAGAAGAATAAGAAGAATACAAAAAATAAGAAGAATATGAAGAATAATATGAATAAAAAGAATAAGAAGAATAAGAAGAGTAAGTAGAAAAAGAAGAAAAAGAAGAAAAAGAAGAATCAGAAAAAAAGAAAAATAAGTAGAATAAGAATAAAAAGAAGAATAAAAATAATAATAAGAATAAGTAGAAAAATAAGAATAAGAAGAATAAAAAGAATAAAAAGAATAAAAAGAATTATAAGAATAAGAAGAATAAAAAGAATAAAAAAGAATTATAAGAATAAGAAGAATAAAAAGAATAAAAAGAATTATAAGAATAAGAAGAATAAAAAGGAGAATAAAAATAATAATAAGAATAAGTAGAAAAATAAGAATAAAAAGAATAATAAGTATAAAAAGAATAAAAAATATAAAAAGAATTATAAGAATAAAAAGAATAAGAAGAATAAGAATAATAAGAATAAGAAGAAATAGAAGAATAGGAAAAATTAGAATAATAAGGAGTATAAGAAGAATAAGAAGAATAATTAGAATAAGAACAATAAGAAAAATAATAAGAATAATAAGAAAAAAAAGAATAAGAATAATAAGAATAATAAGAAAAATTAAAAGAATAATAAGAATAAGAAGGATAATAATAATAAGAAGAAAAAAACAAATAAGAAGAATAAAAAGAATATGAAAAATAATAAGAATAAGAAGAATATGAAGAATAATAAGAATAAGAAGAATAAGAACAATACGTAGAATAAAAAGAATAAGAAGAATAAAAAGAATAAAATGAATATGAAGAATAAGAAAAATTTTAAAAATTAATAGTAAAAGAAGAATAAGAAGAATGAGAAGAATTAAAAGAATAATAAGAATAAGAATAATAAGAAGAATAAGAAAAATAAGAATAATAAAAAGATTAAGTAAAAAAAAAGAAAAAGAAGATTAAGAAGAATATGAAATAAAAGAATAAGAAGAATAAGAAGAATAAAAAAGAATATGAAGAATAAAAAGAATTATAAAAATAATAACAATAAGAAGAATTAAAAAATATTAATAAGAATAAAAAGAATAAGAAGAATAAGAATAATAAGAATAATAAAAAGAATAAAAATAATAAAAAGAATTACAAGAATAACACGAATAATAATAATAAGAAAAATTAGAATAATTAGAACAATAAGAAAAATAATATCAATAAGAAGAATAAGATGTTAAGTAGAATAAGAAGAATAAGCATATATAATAAGAATAAAAAGAATAAGTAGAATAATAATACTTAAAAGAATTAGTAGAATAAGAAGAATTAGAATACTTAGAAGATTAAGAATAATAATAATAATAATAATAATAATAATAATTAGAAGAATAATTAGAATAAGAAAAATTATAAGACATAAAAGAAAAAATGAATAGAAAGAATAA